>JAUYWV010071116.1:0-24226 GCA_032274565.1 Nematoplana nigrocapitula | reverse complement strand
ATTCACGGAGTTTCTGGGCAAATAGCTATGTACATTTGAATTTCACTTTGGTGATGTTTTCGGCGAAATGGTTTAGCGCCACACACAATTTAAGTAAAGCATTACAACATCATTCATTATCTGTATGCGAAGGACAATAAATTGCTGAAATGACAGTGGAGGACAGACATTATATTCCTTGAGAATTGATGAAAAGTACAACTTATTCTTTGAAAAATTACAAACGATGCTAGATAATTGGATGTCGATGCACCAAAACTGCCACGGAAAAAGAAAATACCAAAGCGATATGAAAGCGGATCCTTAGGCTACTTTCACGAAAGAACTCAGGCCTACTTTAAACAGTAGTATTTTGAAACTTTTGATCTTATTATTTTGTTAACTCAATCGAAACAAGATTTAATCAACCAGGTTTCCAACTGTAACAGAAATTAAATCAGCTTTGAATAAAAAGAAATTGAATAATGTTTGCCAATTTTATAATGATATCAACAAAGAGCAACTTGAGGGTCAGCTTTTGACATTACCAGTACATGTCAACAGCCAAGAAGAAATTATCAAGAACACATCTTTTTTATCTTACGTAATATTTTCAGCGAATGCCACCTCCGAACGTTCATTCAGTGCTCTACGTAGAATAAAACTTACCTTTGAACATCCATATCACAAGAACGATTAGATCGCATTCTTATACTGCATGTCCATAAGAACCAAACAGACAAACTAAATATGCAACAAGTTAGAAATAAATTTATTGATGGTTCTGATCATTATAAGCGGGATCTTTTCAAAGTTACGATTTGATTCATTAATTCAGCTATATATGTAGAATAACAAACTTAATTTGTAACATTCATGTCAATGTACTCAATAATTTCGCTGCTTTTGCATTTTCCACATATTTTATGTCTTTCTGTGTATGTTATTAATGAAAATCATATGAGATATTACATAGATTTTTACTTTTGTTAAATCAATGGGTCACTCTTTACATATCGCTGGACCATGCTAAAATAACTTCCTTGCTACGGATCTGCAATTAATAACAAATCACATTTTTTTCTGTCGTGACGCTGAGAACCCACAAGTAGGCTCAATATCGGGAAGCCAAGAAAACTGATCAAGTCAGTCCAAGCGTATATATTTTGTGTCGTCCAAAGTGTACGTATACTAGGTACGTCACCAGCATACTGCAGGACTAAATAAATAAAATCAATGAACGCGCGCAAATACTGGCAGCACCACCGATTATCGAAAGCACAAAATTTTTAAAAATTCGCACATACAAGAAGGCACAGTTTAAAGTTATATTCTGTCAGATTTACAATTCAGAATAGAATTTGACAATTTTGAAATTGACATACTGCATATTATCTAATACACAATTATTGCACGACAGTCTCGTTTTTCTATTGTAAGACGTGTGTAACATATTCCAGTATTAGAACACTATTCAGACACTGATACGGAAAATCAATGCAAACCGTGCTTATGCAGGAAATGTGGAGTTAATTAAGAGATATCGAGCTTATATTAATTACATATTATTCCTCAATTTACTTTTTTACTTATTTTCTTTTCCGAGGTCAGTCATGCGGAACGTCTCAAACACTTAGTTTGTTGAGGTTCATTGGACTGCCAATTTTAGACATCGTATATAAACTGTTTTATGACATCTGTATAGTCTAGCATTTAAATTTATTTACGGTATACCGGGTGTCTCCAAAAAAGTGAAAGAAAGTAAATGTTTATATCTCCAATTATACTACATTAAACTACATAGAATGTGTTTCGTTGAGAAGAGGAGATCAGTAAAGTTTTGTTTGGATCATAATTGAAGTGGTTCACATTGAATATCTTAAATCGATTTAAATTAAAACTAAATTTTATAATAATGTAAAGTAGAATGTACTGTATGATATTTAAAATTACAAAATAAAGATTAACAGGGAAGAGTCATTTAAGATGGTAGAATTTATTTTTCGTGTCAGAAGTCGCTAATTACAACGGTGGGAGCCTTCAACGGATGGAAACGGGCGAACAATATAATGTGTCGAGATGTTACTTCAGTTGACGTTTACCGTAAGATTAAGAAACTGCAATAAAGGAAGCAGTGGCCGACCCGATTCAGTCGTGAATGACCGTAACGTACTGGCTACGCTGGTTTACTTCGCAGAACCAAACGAAGGTAGTTTTTTCGCGAACATTAAATCTGTCCGGCAGTGCGCAAATGCTCTTAGTCTGTCGAAGTCAAGCGTTCATCGCATCATGATGAAAAACGAAAGTTTACCCTTATCACCTGATTCTAGTTCAGGGGCTCTCGAAGACTGACAAAATATTTCGATGCGAGTCTGTCCGGATATTCTATTACCGTCTTTGAAAAGGCTTGAGCTCATTTATTTCTCGGACAAGGCTACCTTTAAAAATGAGGTCGTAGTGATACGATTGAACTGTCGAATATGGAACTATCAGAGGCCTCCAAATTGATGCCGAGCGTTGGCAAAATGCTAAAAGAGTAACTATGCGGGAAACGATGTATTCCAAATATTTGTTCGGTCCTTACTTTTCCCTGCCACTGTGACTGGTGATTCGTACCGCACAATTCTAGAGAAATTCATCCAGCCAGACTTACTCCAGCAGAATGTGCCAGTAAAGGAACCAGTCCTGGTGCATGCAGGATGAGGTCCCAGCACACACAGTCTCATCAGGTGCTTGAAGACATGTTCGGCGATCGGTTTGTCGGACGCCATTTGGCTATTGAGTGACCTCCTCATTCTCCGGATATATCCCTATGCGATTACTCTTGGGGCTTTGTCAAAAATCGGCCATTTCACTCTGTACTAGGACCAGTTGCCGATGAGGCCGATTTGTGTAATCGCATAGTAAATGAGTTTTCCTGGATGCGAGGGAATACTATGGACGCCATACGGGATTCAGTTAATTCATTTTATGACCGCCTCCACGTCTGCCTGAACAGAGACGAAGCTCAACTTGGTTGCCTTCACAAGTAACTCTTAAATTTGGACTTTTGCCTATTGTCTCTATGCAGTGCCCGTTTATTAAACATGTGTTCAATGCATATCGTTCAAAACATCTGAATTTAATGGAATAAATGAATATCGTTCAAACATCTGAATTTAATTGATTAAATGCATTTCGTTCGGCAATTTGTACTATTATAAAATTTGAAATTTTACTATAAGAAATGCTACGAAAATTAATTTCAATCGATTAAAGCGAAAGATATTTCATGTAAATCACTTCAATTATCATCCAAACAAAGATTTACAGATCACCTCTTCCCAACGAAACACATTTCATTCACCGGAAATATAATCGTTTACTTTCTTTCAGTTTTTGGGACACCTGGTACACTCTATTTTTACAAATAGCACGTGTTAGATTTTCGTGTTCGAAATGCGATATAAATGCATACAGAATTAAGATATTTTTGCGCCTTTATATGATTATCATAGATACTGTTTAAAACATATAATTAAATAATACGTAAAAAACTATAATCATAAAAGAAAACGGAAAATGACTATTCGCTCTAACCCATATACGTACTGCCGCAGGTTTTCCAGGCACTCTTTCAGAATAATGAGGTTTTAAACAATAGATACATCAGTTTTAGTATCAAAAGAAATTATTTTCTAACAGGAATGGAGCTATTCTCGTACAGTATCCAAAGCTCAAAAAATGCACATGCCAAATAATTTGTTGAGTTTAAATGAGTGGAATGAAAGCGATAATCAAATTTACCACGAAATCACGGGACTTGGAATATGAACATTCAATTTGTTTACTTTGAAACCGAAGTGACACTATAGTCACTATATTTAGGATGTGTGATTTTATGAAGCATTTATATAAGGGCAATCATCGTTTCAATAAGCCCGAAACTGGTCTGTTGGTGGATAACTTGTTAAACCTGCCATTTCAGTAAACATTACATTATATTTCAATATATATTGTCTGTTCTTTTTAGATGCGACCTAGTATCTCTATAAAAGGTATATCTGTCTGTATGACTGTATGTATACTGTATATGGAATCGTTTTGTTCAAAGACGATTGGAATTAGGCAATCAATAATATTGAATTAACATAAAGAAAGCAATCGATTATTTTTAAGACTTACTAAACTGAATTAAATGGCAAGCTCAGTTGTGGTACTTCTTTGTTGTGGTCTTTTGGAGAAATCTAAGTTTAATTTACAGTGGATTCCTCAACCTGATATGAAAAGTAAAGCATCCTATCACTCTATGACAGTCTGTCTGTCGGTATGTCAGGAGGAAGGGAAGGAAGCATTGGAATTATCGGTCCTTCATCATTTCAAACTTAAGTTTCCTTATGACATCAATGTCTGTTTATTAAATAACTAAAATTGGATTTTCAGATTTTTTTTAAAATGAGCATAATTTTAAAACTATTTCTCCTATTTTAATATGAAATACATCTACTGTATAGACAGTATACATTATACGTACATACAAGTAATACAACATGAAAACCTGAAAGATATACTGTATAGAGGCAATTAATAAATGATGTGACACTAACTCAGTCCAAAGAGATTTCCGCATTGTCAATGCAAATTTCTAGAAGCCTGAGGAATTGACTTCATTGTCGGCAGTTCTTTGAATCGCGACATTCAGTACAGTTTTTTTAGACATACCCACAGTCACAAAATGTGAGGATTTAGCTAACAAAGCCTGCATTGATTTGTCGGGGGAAAGGACGCCGGTATTATGTGTGCAAATATGTACTCCTATGAGCAAAATTATGACTTAACTTTTACAAATTAATATATTTAAATTTAAAAGTTACTAACACATTCTTTTAAAATAAATTGTAAACGAAGGGGATTTCATGCAACGATCCGGTTTATTTCCTAAACCAAATCAGCGTCAGGCAATACATAACATAAAAAATAATTAGCGCAATTGTTTACATATATGTATAGAATGCAAGAACACGCTATGAGATAATTGGGTTACAATATAGGTTACTATATGAGTTACAATAATACTATTCTGGTGGAATTAATTAATGTGTTCCGTTGTAGCTGCCATAATCCAATTAAAATTAGGTCATTTATCAGTAGGTTATACCTATAAGAGCCCTTTGCGATAATACTGAAGCAATCAGAAAGTCGATCAATATGGATAGTTTCATTTTGCATTTTGTAGGTGTTGTGTAATAGTACAATTTGCAAATGATTGCTCTTCTACACGTTGATGTTTCCCGTATATGCCGCTGTGCAGTGCAGTGTGGAAAATGAATTTATGACCTAGTAATATTAGGTTCTTTTCTGATATCACTAAATATGGATCATTGTAAAACATTGCAAGGTAGCATACTTTTGCATTTTGCCGTAGCGCACGCACATCTTTTAGCTGGTGCTTAAATAATTCACTTGCTAATGCAAAGCAGACACAACAGCAAATGGCAAGGTGGCAACCTACTTACCGGAAAACCCACTTATGCCGGACATGCTGTAATCATACTGTAGTACATAGATATACATAGGCTGCTTTTACTCTCTAGAAACAACGCAAATATTCTATTCACATCTTATGAAAAAATACCTAAGCGGATTTTTGTATAAAAGTTTATTTTGCTATACTTGTCAAATTTCAAGAAGGTATTTAGAAGATATTATTTGTAGGGTATGGCAATAATTTTTTAATAATTGACTTTCCGATAAGTGGGTTTCCGCTAAATGGGTTTCCGGTAAGTGGGGTGTAATCCATGACAAAGCTATGAACCAATGACAGTTGCAGCCAAAATGTTCATTTCTCAGTAAGTTACCAAAACAAATACGACGTGCCAGTGTCGATTTAAGCTCTTGTTAGTTGTAGAGTTAAGCGAAGAAATTAGAACTGAGTACATGAAAAGCTACCTGAGCAAAATGTCCTTGAACGTAGTGGGCTCAGTCAAACTACTCTTAGAAATATTTCCTCTACGTCTATATTATATACTAGATTATCAACAAACATGCAGTTTAAATGTGCTTAAAATAATATTTTCAATGATGGATACACAGCCCTTTCCAGCAAGAGGGAATATTTATTTTCTATTTCGGGTGTAAGTTTAACATTGATTACCGCGATAATAATTTAAATATCGTAATGTCATCATTCTCATCCGTCAACTACAGAATTTTTAATGAAAATAATTGATTAAATATAGGTAGGTACCAGCAAATTATTAGGCACAAGGCTAATTCATTCACTGTTACTGATAATTTCACGAACTGATATATCTTCAGAACATAAGCTTTCTAAAGTTATATAACAAAGCAAAATGAAAGAATTCATCAGACTTAATAAGACTTCATAAGAGTTAATTGGACCACAAAACTTAGATGTGATGTTAATTACTACTTAAAATACTTTCTGATAAGATAATCTTTGAACAAAATATATCACGAAATATCACGCGAATGTCTGCTTCAGTATTTTGTATGACCGCCCCCCTTAACATTCAATCACTGCTTCTATTTGCGGTTGCATGGATTCAACAAACCTTGGGACCACGTCTGTCAAGGATACATCGCATTCGAAAGACATTGGCAATAGAGACCATTGCGGGTTGTAGCACCATGGTCTTGAAGCTTCCCCTTCACATCCCCTAGAGGTTTACCATGCAATTCAGGTTGGGGAAATTGTCTGGCCAGTCCAAAACTTGGAAGTTGTTAAGATGGTAGAAAGCATCAAATTTTACTGCATGTAAGGTCTTACTTTTTTTCGAGTCACTGATTGTCCAAGGCAAACTGCAACTATTTCTTTCTCATTAGCATATTAGCATATTAACATATTAGCGGTCAACACAGGGACCCTCCGTGGAATGCGAGACTTGAAGCCAGATTCATGAATGCGTCGGAGGTTATTTGACCTCGATACTATTGTAACAGTAGTTAGTAACGAAAGGCGGAGTTGTCGAGTACTACTTAACGGAGCTGACATCCTGTGGTGTTATGATTCGCTTCCTGTATTGCATCGACCCTTTTGATTTGGTCCAAAAGTTCCAGATGGTAAATGTTGCTTTATTCTTTAAACACTCGATTTTATGCCATTGCGTTTAACAGCAATTTCACGTACTGCGTAGCAACTTCCATTCAATAAAATTTTAATTTGAGAGATATGAGCAGTTGATAGTTCATCCGTTATCCCCATTTTCTACAGCTTTGAAGGATGCCACGTCACTACAATAATGCACAGTTCGTTGTGAACTGTCCGTGTGTGTGTGTGTTTTTGTTTCTGTGTGCATTTATTTGTCTACCTACAGTAGCTGGATGCGCACAGTCAGATAACGCAAAAGAATTGCATGATTGTGGTACAGAATTGAACAATATTGCGACTTTGCAATTTATGATTTTGGCATTAAGAATCACCTTTGAGACTAATTTGATAGTCTATTTAATACATAATTACTTATTTGGTCTTCAAATTCTGAAAAATAAACTATCAGAAAGGTTAATAGGCAATATATATAGTCAGCCACTAGTGAAAATAGAAAATGTAGGGGAATATATAGTGTCTTGTTCCTAATAATTTGACGAGCACTGTAATAGTAGCTTAATATTACCTGTTTTTACAGCAGTTTAAATTGTACTGATATAACCATCTTTCTCTAAAGTTTAGGTGCATAAACTATGCATCATGATAAAATTACCAATTCTAAACCATGATGTGAAAATATATTATCATAATAATCACCAAGAGGAACTGTACTCTTAGCCGAATATTTACTAAACATTTAAGGGACGAAACCAATAGCTTAAATTCATTTTTACCACAAATTCATTGTTGATAGTAATCCGTAAATCTAACTTAATTCATAGTAATGCCGAAATGAATATCTTTCAATTCTATCTCATTTGCCTCGATTAGTGCTAATTATCCATAAATCTACCTTTAATTATTTTTAATTCTTATAGAACTTTTCATATTTAAAACTGCTTAAATATTTCAGCTCTTCATCGAACAGTTTTAGAGTACGACTCTGGCATTTAACGTCATGTCGACACAGGATTGTTGAGCTTTTTAGAATAATTACTAGATGAATGAAGCGTTATGTTAATAAAACAGAAGCTTTCAGAATCACAAACTCACTTTTATGGTTCTTGATCTACATCCTGATTTATTATAGGTTCAACACTTAGAAATACTTAACGCTACTTGTTGAAATAAAAGTAAATTGAAGCAGATTCTATGCTATTTGATTAACTTGTCTTTTGTGGCTATCATAAAAATTGTTTGGTGCACTCTAATATTACTCATGACAACGTGTAAAATACGCATGAGAGTCAGTACGAAAAAATAAAGTTCGTGAGAGCATCGAGAACATCATCGTAATGCCTTATTGTTAGCAGAATCCAGTCTGACTGACCCTCGGCAACTACAAGTCCAAATAATTTGTTATCCATAAAAATCAAATACAAGCCACGTTGTCATTCCCGGTGCTAGCCACGTTCACTCCATGAAGCTTCTCGGCGTGACAATCAACGACCGCCTCACCTGGGTCAATGGCAACCCACTTAACGGAAACCCACTAAGCGGAAACCCATTTAGCAAAACCCACTTAGCGAAAACCCACTTAACGGAAAACCAACTTAGCGGAAACCCACTTAGCAGAAAACCCATTTAGCGGAAAACCAACTTAGCGGAAAACCAACTTAGCAGAAGCGCACTTATCGGAAATGCTGTTATAATTCTGTATTACAGCTGAATTATTCTGTTCACATTTTATGAAAATACAAATAAACTGGATTTTGTATTAAAATTTATTTTCTATACTGGCCAAACTTCAATAAGAAATTTAGTCGATATTATTTGTAGGGATATCTTCATTATTTTCAAATGATTGGCTTTCCAGTAAGTAGGTTTTCCGCTAAGTGGGTTTCCGCTAAGTGTGTTTTCCTCTAAGTTGGTTTTTCGCTAAGTTGGTTTAGAGTAAGTGGGTTTCCAGTGAGCGGGGTGCTATCCCCGCCTTATCAATATCTTCACGCAATGAGCATTTTCAAATCAGTTCTATACACCGACGAAAAACTTATTTCATTTTCCCATCTGGTATTCTCCCAATTCTTGAGTACACCTGCCCTGTCTGATCCGGTCTCAGCAGAAACTCTCTGGTTGTCAAACTAGACGTATGGTCCGAAACCGTGGAAATTACATTATTGGTACGGACAACCTCCCGACATATATCAACCAGAAGAGATATGTTGAGCGTCAAAATGTTCATGAAAATTATCCAAGACCCTAGTCATCCGCTCCATCCTATCACTCCTTTACACATACTCAGCTTAACTTTTGAAAAAAATAAGTACTTCCTTTATCCCCAGCTGTTGAGAACTTTAATTGGCTTGTCAGTGTTCTTTTTCCTCTCCCTTCCTCACCACATTCCATTATTCCGTCCAGTCTCTCTTACATTACTATTTCGCTTACTCTGACAGTGACAATTTAGTTTTGTTTTACTTATTGTATTGCACTCAATTTTCATTCTGAAGTTATCGTTTCATTAAGCTTCTACTACTTCTACTGCTACTACAACTTCCATTTCGTTTTTTGTGCGCCTGTTAACTGTAATTATGCGTCCAATGTACATGGATTACATGTGCGTTTTCTGACCCTTTGAGTCTAAATAAACAACTACTACTATAAAGTAAATAGTAGTCTGCATCGCATGGACAAAAAGAAACAACTAATTTTATGATAGATTTTCAGTTAGTGATCCGACCAACCCAACCATGATATAATCAAAATTTCCCGTAGTTCTTTCTGCTCCATTATCGGAAATCCCCCCCCCCCAACCAACAACTATAACAAAGTTATCTCGTTGTCTCGCCTTGTGTCTCACACACGAGCAGCAGTATTTCAACTAGATTTCATCGTCTTATGATAATTACTCCAATTGATGAATAATTCAGTGAAAAAATTGTTGCGCTGGAACGCTGCTGCCTGTTGTTCTCTTTTCTTCCACATGAGGCATTTACTGCATAAGGCTGCGCTGATAATGAACTGCTTTAATTATCGTGCATTAAGCAAGCAAATCAAAGGAAGTAGGCACTCACTTCCGGCAGCAATTACTTTACCCAGCAGTCAGTCAAGAGCTATTATAGCTGCCTGGCATGCTTGCTGGTAAATCAATAAGTTTTCAATAGGCTATACACAGGATAGAAATTGAGAAACAAAGCTTTCCAGCGTGTAATTGGAAACAATAGCAAATGCGTTTATCCGAGAAATGCAAGACAATTTCAAGCAATGTCAGCCATTTACATGCAAGAGACTTAATAGTGAAATAATCAATGCAGTCCGGAAAATTATCAACATTCTGTGCTGCCCGTTTTTTATTTATCATGTGAGTTAGAGTGCAATAGGAAGAAGATCCCATCGCTCATATTAGTTGATAATTGTGTTTTCTGAACTCAGTAGGCATTATTCAACCGAAGACCTCCAACGAAACAATCAACTAAACACCTTGTTGTAGAGAGATGTGAGAAAGATAATTGATATTTTAATGGAGTTTGCGAGTTCGGGATCATTATTCTTCTTGGTTTCACTTTTGTCTACCGCTTTTTATCAAATTCTTATCCGGCAGACAAAGTCGGACTTAGAATTATTTAATATTGGTTGCGAGCACATAAAGTGGAAAAGTTGAAGCCAAGCATATTAATTATGAAAATAAACAGGAGGAAGCGCCCATATACATATATTATATATTGTGACGATCTCAGAAACTCTCCTGGCAAATATACAGTAGTATGTTAGTAAAATCCAAGTTAGTTGGAACAAGGTATGTATCGACGCGTGAGAAACTGATTAACAACTTCTCTCTCTCTTGTCATATTATTCCCTATTTATCCCACTTTTCCCCTCTGATATTTATTTCCTACACATTTTTCTTTTACTATTTACACTTCTCTGCACTCTTTCAATTCTGTCTCTCTCATTCTCCTTTTTCTTTCAATTGTCCTTCCTGCATTTCAAACAAATTCCAATCTAGTGTTCTTGTTATTTTGCACTTTTACCTACAGTAACAGTGACTTCATCACAGTTGAATCAGCTGAAATGTTTCGGTTCTATACTATCTAATAGGACTCATAATTATTCTAGATCATCTATACTGTATCTCTGTGTCCACATATAGATTTCTTCGTGTTAAATACCTACTCGTTTTGCATGGTAAAATTTACATTTAATTATATATAGAGTATATACAGTACATCTTTGCAATACTTGGCAGAAGAATTTCTATTCATAAGAAACTAATAAGCATACGTGATTACACAAAAAAGCAAGCTTGTTGTGGATAACAATTTTTAGGTGAAAAACGTGAAAAATTACTTTGGAAGAATAGTAAACTTTTCTTGCTACTAAAGGGCCAGAGAGAATACTATGGCTGGGTATACATATGTAAAATGACTTCAGTGAAGACATTAAGAGAGAAAGCCACGCCTTATAAGAAAATTGAAGTTCCTTCGCTTTAGAGTAGACCAATAATTAGTTCTGTATCAAAGTGAACAGAGCTAAATTCATGCTAGCTAGTGAGACACGGATGATATACTGCAAACACCACTGTTCCGATTGAACTACGTATCACAGTACGTAGATGACAAAGAGATAAGTAAATAATTTCAAGACATCCATTTTTTGTTTCGTCAGACATTCCAAGAAGAAATACATTCTTATACTGTATTGTGAACAATTAAAATTTGAACAAACGACATGAAATTAAGTATATACATTCAGGTCGCATCCAAAAGGGGGCGGGCGGGCACACCGCAAACGTACCCCGGTGTTACGGGCGGTAACATTAGCAGCGCGGGATGGTCACTCTTCAAATGCCACTTGCGACTTGCGTAAAAAATAAATCTGTTTATGAGATAATGCAGTGAAAAGTTAGAAACGCATTGAGTCAAAATTATTTAAAATCTTAAAAAGAAAAATATTTTAGGCAATTTACCAATTTCCAGTTCACAGATGAAATCAAAACGATGTGACACCTGCAATATAAAACTGGTCAACAGATTCCTTCAAAACAAATTTTCGTACTTTCGTGTTGTCAATAGCTTTCACTTTTCTCGTTTTGTACCCACTCCGAATGCATTTATGCAGATGACTGTGGATAAATATATTTATTATTATTATTTTTATTATGATAACGATAAATTGTCTTTGGAATACACAATTTTGCGATTCACGTAATTGAAATGAGTTCATTTCTCACTGCATTAATCCAATGAAATTGCTTCTTTTATCAGTAAGTCGTATCTGGAAGAACTCTTTCCGAGAATACTGAAGCAATCAGCAAAGCGACCAATATCGGTAGTACTTTCGTCCTTTCCGTGCTTTGCGAGTTTTGTGTACAGTGACGCCAGAAGCATCTTGACATTGGTTCGGCAAACATTTCTTAGGGTTTGTCTAGGTACTATATTTGATCTATTGTTTTTCTAAACTAATAACAAGCATATGCTTTTGACAAGTTGTTTATTGACTCAATTCTATAAAGTTAGCGAATTAAGTTTTTATAAATCTTATTTTAAACACACAAAATTACAAAAGGCATATATAAATTTCACTTTCTGGGTGACCAGAAAGAAAGAAATGCTTCAATTCTTCATACCAAGTTGATAAATCCAACCGTAAATTAAATTTGGAATTCATTTAGCGAAAAATGGCTGACTACATCTGTAGAGTCCCGCAGTCACGTACATATGCGTTGCTTAGCAGCGCCGGGGAAACATTCGACGGCAGTTCATAGATATTAAAAAACAGCAATAGATAAATCAACTGGTGTATTGCGAGCTAAACTTTCAATGAGCGCCGTTATAATACAGTATTAGGCGATCAATAGTATTGATTTCCTTCGAACAAAACGGTGGCTTACATACACACAGAGAGACAGACAGACAGATCCTTTTATAGAAATGCCATAAAGATATAGAACAAATCATACGATCTAGATATATTTTATTTAAATTAAAACATTCCATATATTTACTCAAGGTAACTGTTTATCAGTGTCATTAGGATAACTACTTCGTCATATTCATCCACAATTACAGTACAGTGGCATCGTCCTCGTTAAATCATTTATTATATTATTACTCCATGTCTTAGTACTACTTATTACTTGTTACGTAGCTTGGTGGATGGTATGTACAGCACGTAGAACACTTCAAAGAGGGCAATACTGTATCTATGCTTGATCACACCAACACGATTCAAACATTGCAATTTGTTAAAACCAATCACGCGGAGCTCGTAATCCACTGAGCTGCGTTTGGTGGATGTATGAAAAACAAATATAATCTCAACCTTTACCTGACCCGTAGTCTGGCTGACCGTGGGGGGGGGCAACTACCTTAATCCATTCCTTACAGTTCTCAGCTGTCCGTAGTGTGTCGTTTAGTTAAAAAACAGTCCATTCTCTAATATTGTCTTTCCATCTATTTCCCTGTCTGCCTCTCCGTCGTCCTCCTTGTACTGTGGCCCGATGGCCTTAAGGTGGTTTACTAGATCGACCAGTTCTTGCTCTTGTCTTGCGAGGCCGTCAATATCGTCGGCGAAACGTAGGTTAGTGATTGTTCTGCCTCCTATGCTCACTGATTTTTCGTGATTCTCCAATGCGTCAGCCTTTACTCTTTTTATGTTGAAGATGATGGGAGGCAGCAAACAGCCTTGGCGCACACCGACTGTGGTTCGGAACCATTCCTTTATACTATTACTGCAGTAAACTGCTCAGATTGTAGACTTGTTGTAGAGGCCTTCTATAACTCTAACCGGGCGCCATTGTTGAAAAATATTTTTTATACCAAAACACAAATATACTGTAAATTGCAAAGATAGTGCATTGGATTGGATAGCAGAGAAGGAGAACAAAACTACCATCTGAATACAGAAGGATCCACACTCCTCATGCGAAGTTTATATATCTCTCAGACAAGTGCGGGTAGATGAACTGAAACAACGTGTCGATCACCAGATCAACGAAAACACACTCTGCTTCGATTTGCCAACTTCATCATAAGCATCTAGGGAAACATCTACATGTATGTACATGTAAGCTGATTCAATACTGAAGCACGTCCATTACTAAAATGGATACAATTAGATGAAGGACAAAGGATTTCTGTAACTTCATCGGTGCATTGGTAATTTCTTCCTTGTCCTCTACGTATATAAACATTAGATCCTAGCCGTTTTCTGATATTGTGCTTAAGCATTGTCACCGCTAGCGCTGGAATGGAATTACCAGATCGCAAAGAACGCATACTCGTCTTCATTCTCGTGCATTCAGTCTATATAAAGTGTTTTTCCAGATTCTTCATTTGGAAAAACACAAATTACAAAATAATACGCGCAATGATCTAGTCTGTAGTTGCATATTCGGAAATTCCTTCTTTAATCGTTTTAATCGACCTTTAAGCCGTGGAAATTAGTCAGATTTAAAATAAGTCCCACTAGCAGAAATAGAAAGTATAATAAGGAAGAACAGACTTCTTGAGTAGCAGCATAATTCAAAATGTAAACATCCGGAAACGTCGGAAATAGTTCAGCCACGGTCAAAGTGGATTTATTACCTTAAATATCATGCGACGGATGACAAAAGCCAACCGCAATCTTTATCCACGGATCAGCCTCCTTTATGCCGACAATCTTGATAGAGGCTTTGTTTCCGCTGCCAATATATTGTACATAGTATAATAATCACACTCTCTACAGTATTCCCTAAGAGAATGATTAATATTTGGCCAAAGGCAGACCACCCTGCTAAGTGACCTTCATCCCTGCTATGCCTATGTGATTCTCGTGACAAATAGTCCAGGCAAAAGTCACATGAGCTGCGCTTGGATAACGCATATTATCAAAAAACAGTCGCCCGCTACAGCTACGCGTGCAAGTGTTGTTATGAATAAAGCACAACGCGCTCATTTTGAGTATCAGTTGCAGTGCGAGCGTGTTTTTGGCGTAAGTTCAGCCTCTGTGTTCGGAAGTGTCCGCTAGCGCAGCGCCGTAGTCTTTCTAGCGTAATTTGCTTGCAGAGTGAAAGAGAAAATTAATAGATCAGCTTTTTTCCCAAGTGTGCAACTTTAAGCCAGCTAGCCAACCTGTGTGCGATTGAGTGAGTGAATCAAGTCGCAATGGCTCGCACTCTCTCTCTCTCTCTCTCTGTCAGCAAACTGGCCAATCAGACGACATGTTCTAAAGTACGCGACCTACCCAACGATCCAAGAATCACGTAACTTGCTTAATAATATAGATAATCGAACATTCAATTAGCGATGCTTCACTATTGCTATTGTATATACTACTCAATGTCTTTTTGACTCGTTTGACTCTTTGACTCCACTTTGTAACTCTGTGACTTTTTTGCGTATTTACATGTATCACATGTACATTTTGGGCCCCTGAGGCTAAATATATTACTACTACTACACTACTTCTTCTATTAGGGGTTAGGGGTGTCCTGTAGTGTCAGCACCTTTGCTAACCTGATGTGCAAGACACCGCCTCTCTGTGGGAGTGGGACACGCATCCCAAGGTTGCATGATGCGTAAGTTGGGTACTCTAAGAAGCTTTGTCCTTAGCCTCTTATGTAACAAGACCGTCTGTGCGAAGGGATAAAGAAAATAAAAATGAACAACCCCTGGGATAGATGAAATTCAAAACTGCTGGTGGCAGGTATGCTACGCAGACTGGGATTACCTGCTACGGTGCTTTCATTCGTGGATGGAGAATGATTAAATGATTCCGGAATGGACAGCAATAGGAAGAGCAACCATTCTACCCAAATCAAACAATCTCTTTAATAATACTGATTATTATACACCGATTATATGTCTAACACCGCGTACAAGCTCTTCGTCGGCTTTCTAGCGAAGAATATGAACACCAGCATGACTTGTACAATAAACTCTGGGATGATAATCAAATAGGAACAAAGCCAAGGTACACGATAGGGACGGTGGATCACCTACTAGTCGATCGTGCAGAGTTGAGAGAGATCGTGTAGAAAAGTGGACCTTGGTTGTTATGATTACAAAAAAAGCATACAACCTCGTCAACCACCAATGGATGACTTTATTGCTAGAGAGCATGAGGTACAGCAATAAGAGAATCAAAATCTTAAGAAAGCTGCAATCAATACGGCAAACATGTCGGTAAATCCATCAAAAAGAAACGGAGGTTTTAGGATATGAGATTAAATTTCAAAGAGGATTTTTACTAGACGACGTGCTCTCTCCAGTCGCTTTCCGTTTATGTGAGGTAGCCTATTCATGGGAATAATGATGAGCCAGACTAGTGGGTACAGGCTTGGAGACAGACAAAGAGGCCAAGAGGTTAAAGTGACACATTCCTATTATATAGACGACTTAAGAACAATGCAATAAGATAAAGGGAACGACAGCTATTAAATCAAGCTGTGATCAGAATGAGCCGAGATATAAGAATGGAGTTCAGAGTGAAACAATGCGCATTTGTCAGAAAAAAAATAGTGGCTTCAAACGGATTGGAGATGTTTGATCAAAAAATAAAACGCTGCACCCCGAAATAAAGGAATTCTACAGGTTTCTGGGTATACCAGACGGCGAGAGCCAACTAGACAAAGAAGTTAAGCAAAGGTCCTGGAAGAGATGATTAAAAGAGTCGAAGAGCTATGCAAACTGGAACTCTACGAAAGAAATTTTGACGGAAGTATCATCAGCCGAGCCTTAAACGTGCTAGTTTAAGGAATGCATGTTGTGGAGTTCACAGAAACGGAGTTGAAAACAGTAGACATAAAGGTAAAGAAATAGTAAGAGACCTAATTCTGAAATTAGCTCCGGTGAAATATCAAGCCCCGACTTGTGGACCTGGTGATTCCCCTACGCCTACAGGAAAAGGTAGTGCAACAAGATGGTGTAAGAAGGTGAAAGAAACTGTGCACGAATGACAAGTTTCGACTCTGCGGAACATACACGGAGACAGTCGAACACAACCAAGTACTGATTGTGTTGATGGTCGAAGTACTGAGGAAATTCCAACTCATTGATGAGAAGGCCGTGTGGTACCGCAGATATAAAAACCCGAGAAAGTGGTGGAGAACAACCAGGCTAAAATATGGTAGAAGTACGAGTGTGAGACTCTCCAACAAGGTAAACACAGAAGATCAGACTTAGTTGTAATGGAGAAGGCCACGAAGAATATAAAAATGAGCAAAATAAACGCAAAAATGTATTAGACAGCAATTATCAATCAAACATCCATACATCTTTCAATATTGGTCTGTACGCAACGTTTAAGGAAGAACGATCGTCACTGGCATTTAAACAGTGAAAATGTGGAATCATCCTACTGAAAATACAGTAGTATATAATATGGTACCCATTCTAATATCGCAAAGGTCTAACTTATACAAAAACAAATTAATTTTGTGACAACTTTAATTAAGTCAGTCAAGTGTTTGTCAAAATAATACGCTTGTAAAACTGCTCGTTATTGTAGAACTGTTTCTTGTTTATTTGATTGACGCAACTTTTTAGAAAAATGCGAGTAAAAGTTGTGCCACTCTCAATTAACTCTTTTTCCCACTCAATTAAATTCATAAAAGTACATTCGTAATTTTATTTTTGACGTATTTTCGATTCATAGACGATTCGTTAAACAATTTTATTTTTAAGTATTTTTCCACAGACCACATGTATTAAATTTCTACAATTCATCATATACTGTACATAAACCAATTCACTAACATGCAAATGTGACGGAAACCTAAAATGAAAATAATGGTAAAATTATGTAAATATATACCGCTAAATCTACATACCTGATAAGTGATAATAAATTTCTATCATGGAAAAACGTTTTGAAACGACATTGCCATACAGTATTCTATATGTAGAAAACGAGTTTCAAAATTCATTTAAAAGTTAAAATCCGTCCAATTTGTTTTCTCAATTAAGCTCATAAACCCCAAATACTATAAATTGAAAGAAATGCTTGCTACATTTCGATAACAAGAAGCGCTATACTCAGTCACCCTGCGTGTATAGGCGAAGGCTCCCGGGGAGAGAGAGAGAGAAATAAAACTGAACTCCCCTGTGACCTTGTACTGCTTTATGCCATTTGTGTCATTTACACGAAGCCGATGTCATTGCCAGATGCAACGCTGTCAGTTTTGTCATGAGGAGATAGGAAGAACTGACGATTTAGAAAGGCTACGTAAAAAGAATAGTCGAAGATTTCTCTAAAGTATTCATTTTGCTTCTGACTGCTAAAAGATCCTGCCTACCTATTTCCTTTCCAGCTTCACCATCGCCGTAAAAATTGAAATGTCAGTGAAATGAGCATTCCTTTATATTGTCTTGATTTACTGCTAATAATGCCCACTAAAATATTTCACTGCGCAGTATGTACAATCAAATTGTTCCTGCTTCGAATAACTTTCGAGTATATAACTACAATAGTTTATTTATTCATTTAACCCAATATAATAGATACATTTTCTATATCACTGTACTCATGCATAAAGGTTTACTGGTAGTTTCAGGACACGAAACAATTATACAATTAATCCTTATTGGTAACCTCATTAATATACTGACGAAGAGATTAATATTTTATTGGCGACAAAAGGAAATCTGTCAAACCAGCTTTCGTTAAGAGTACAATTTCAGCTCGTATATCCCTCTCTTGATTACATAAATCTTTATTTTTATGTCATTTTTATCGTCTTGTGACAATTATAATCGTTCGTCTCAATAAAATATGTAAAATATATCATATATATGCTGGATTCTACTATGCACTTGGTGTTTATTCTTTTAATATTTGAATGATTTAATGAGTGGGGAAACCGTATATAGTTGGATATGATTTTTGTTACCTCAATTGATCAGCAAACATGTACAAAATGCAATCAGCAGTCAGAAGTTCCTTCTCCTTGCGGAGGTTAGAGATCATGGATTTCCACTTCCTTCGGTCTTGCGCTTGTCTAGTCACCTTCTCCGCCGTCCATTCCTTGATGTCGTCCATCCATTTTCTTCTTGGTCTTCCTCTACCTCTCATATTTTTTTCCTTATTTTGATGTTGTTTAGAAGCTCTCATTTTGAAACTACAATCTCTAGGACCCTCTCGTTGGTGGTCTTTTGGAACCACCTCAGCACCTTCACCATCTTTCACAATGCCTACATTTCAGTCGCATCAGTTCATCTCTCCATAGCCTCTTTAATTGTTCAAGTCTCACATCTGTACATTAAAACTGCCCACACGTATGGTTTTAAAAGTCTTAGTCTTGTCTTCATTTTTACTTTTGATGAGCATACGATTTTTCTCCATCGTGTTAAAAATCAACATGACATTAAATTGTAACTAAAAAGTGAATCTGGCTTCACATTAAGCCAATTAAAAAACACTTATCAATGAAAATTAAAATATATTCACGAGCTTTCGACTCAACCTAGAGTCATAATATGTATACAGAAGAATTAAAACACTAAAAAACGAAGTTTGTATACTGTTGTACAGAAGAAGTCAATCTGATTAGTCCACTGGATCGTGCTGCCGCACAGGAATCGATCTGTGCAAGCGATAAGCAGTGTTCGAATCCAAATTGGAAAAACCGGTATCCAAATTAACAACACGGTCGGAGAACTGTTTAATGAAAGCAACTTCAACCACACGACGAATTTTAAAATCATTACAATTATGAATAATACTGCGAGAATGAAAGCTCATAGAATGATCATGAGTCCAAACATGTTTAGTTAGACAACGCATTGTTGAAATTACAGTATGATTTTCGACTGCTCGTTTATGTTTCTTAATACGACAGCTTGAATCTCTTCCTGGTTCCCCAATATAGAATTTGTCACAATTATTACAATTGATACCGTAAACACCTGTTGAAGATTGCCTAGACGCATTAAAAACCAAGTTAGATTTTAATTTATTGGGATAATTAAAAACAAGGTCGGAATTATAAAAACGAGAAACCATTTTAAAAGAGGCGTTATTAGGAGAGGGAATTTAAGGGATACACAATCTGTTTTTGAAGTAAAAGTAAAATCAGTAAAGCTTTGTAATAGCAACGGCGGGCCTGCACAAGAGCTTTGTTTAAAATCGAGTGAGAGTGGCGGGCTAGTTTCAGAAGAGACTGCTTAATGAAAGAAATTTCATGCCAGAGAGGTAACCATTAATGAAAACAAAAGACAATAGATGACTTTCCGGATCTAGTGCGAGGAGAATTGCTAATGCAAATAAACTTTTATCAGTATTTTCTAAACTAGTCAAAACCCTTTATTATGTATTTGCCTCAATACATTGAGATCATCTTTTTCAACCTGCTGTTTTGTTCAACCTGTTTGTGCCACAAACAGAAAACATATCTCCACTTTTCTCATGTTTCCATTTTGCTTAACAGAATTATTATAGATTGACCCTATCCGTTAATTCATTTTTCCGTCCCCTGCTGGTTGTGTACTTCTTCTTGTAACCAGTTTTCTAGTATGTCTTAGTTTTTATTTTTCAAAGGTTTTCGGTTGACCTAACTCGCCCTTGTGGGGGTTGTTTTGATCTACAATATTTGCTCATAGGTGTTACAAATTCTATATATGTATAATCTTGGTGACCACTTTTTTATTTTCATTTTTCACAATATACGTTTATTACTACTATTACTACTACTTCTAGAACAGAAGAGTAAAATGTACTCATAGACATATTGTTGAAACAATTCATCTCTTAGAAAAACAATGTATATATCATCGATAAAGAGATTAAGAAATCTACTTCTGTGAGTTACTGATGCTATTAGTATGAAATTAAATCTATAATTACTAATTGACCTCGAACTATCGGCACACCGATATCAAGATTACATGGATGCTATGTAAAACAAAAGAAAACTGTTAATTTAAATGTCCAATGTATGCTCATATGGCCGCTATTCCATTTTTCTTTTTCGGGAAAGTTAGCACATCGTTCTAGCGAATACTTTTGACGACGATGAGAGTAATTTCGTCGATATATGATTCGTTTGGATGTTATTTCATTTTGAGTAAGCGGAAACAGGAGGGAAGTGTGCCGCAGAGTCAAAGATCTCCTACTACTCGCCTTAAGGTTTCATATCAGCATATCAGCATATCAAGCACTCATATATTTTATCTTTTAATAAAAATGAAGGTGAAATACTGTATATCAATGATAAGATTTTGTCCTGTAGTTTTCTAAGTAGTTGTTAATTTTTCTTCAAAAACACTGTGGAACGCGGATGGCGACAGGAATAGGTTTGCCGAACTGGACGGTCTCGTCAAGAAAGACCCAGTCGATATCTACGTGATACAAGAATCCAAGCTCCGACCTAAGGACAACGCCCCCAAACTGGAAGGGTACGCCTGTATCCGTGTGGACAGGAAGAATGGTATCGGTGGAGGCCTTCTCTCCTACATTCGAGAGGACATCACGTTCATCCAGAGTTTCTGTTCGGCGGGCGAATCAGCTTTGAAGAAATCGGCGTTCAAGGTACGTCTTACTCGCCACAATTGAATCACAGTCGTCAATTGCAACTACCTCCCTGGAAGAAGCGGGGCGTAGGAGCTCGTGGTCATCAACCAGCTTCCAAATGGACGCAATGTCTTTATCTGCGAGGATGTCAACGGGCATTCCCAATTGTGTGATAATAATTCAACTCTCGGATTAACGCGGGGGAAGCGCTGGAAGATTGGCTCTTGACATATACTGTAACATGAGCTGTGTCAACGATGGGTCACCCACGAGGATGAATGTCGGGACAGGGGGTCTCAGCACCCCGGACGTAACTTTCTGCGATTCCAGTTGGAGCGATAATGTGAAGTGGACGGTGGCGGAGGACATGGGCGCGGACCACCTTCCTATAGTCATCAAGATCAATTCCGTAGTCTCCATTCAGAACACTAACAGCAACAGACTTCCCAAGTGGAGAAACAAAGGGGTGGACTGGTCAGCCTTCAGCTCCTGTGTGGTGGAAAGGTGCGGGCCGTTGATTTCAAGCGGAAGGACCAGGGCTTTTAGTGAAAAGGTCAGCAGTTTTAACGAAGCTTTCATCGAAGCCGGCAACTTGCACGTTCGGAAATGCCGCAACAATCGGAAGTCGAAAGGCCAGATTACGCCGGAGATCTACACGCAATTGGAAAAGAGAAACAGGCTGAGAAAGTCGATGACAAAAAACAGTAAGAACAGGAAAGCTTGAACGGAGGCCTGCGCCAGAGTGAACACAATGATCAAAGAGAAGAAGGAGTAGGAGTGGTAGGAAATCCTGAGTGACATCGATTTTCACCAGGACCCCAAGAAAACGTGAGGTTTCATCAGAGCACTGTCGGGGACACCAGACTCCAACAACGTCAATGATGCACTAGTCATCAATAGCATTTCGGTCAGCAGCGTCAAAGTCAAGGCAGACATCTTCACAAGAGAATACGCCAAGACCTGCAAGCTTGTTTTCAGCAAAGATCCGGTATAGGGAGTTCAAGAGTCGCCTCCGCAGACCCCATGTCGCAGCGAACACAAGCGCAGATTTCGCAAGCGAAGAACTAGACCGGGACATATGTAAATCTCATGCGAGCTAGTGGGGCTGCCGGCCAAGATGACATCCCTCCGAGTTTCATCATGGAAGGCCCAACGGCAAGGAAGTTGCTCCTCGATATTTCCAACGAATATTTCAATCCCGCTGCTCAAGGCAGGCAAACCGCCTTCTTCCATCCCTTCTTACAGACCTGTCAAGCTCACATCGTGTATCGTCAAGGTTATGGAACGCATGGTCGCAGCCCGAATATACAACTACGCAGAAAGAAATAATCAGCCCGAATCAATGTGATTTCCGCAAATTAAGAAGCTGCGATGATGCCATTTTGAAGATAACGCAGAGCATCAGTGATGGTTTCCAGAGCAAGCCTAATCATAGAACTGGACTAATACTACTGGACTACTCGAAAGCCTATGACCGGGTTTTACGCCACGAACTCCTATTGACGATGGCCGACAAAGGAATAGACACGAAGTTATTGAAGTGGATCCATTGTTTTTTGCAGAAACGACAAGGAGCAGTTAGGATCAACGGCACCACGGGCAGTATGAAGGTATTCCAACAGGCACTTCCTCAAGGATCGGCTTTGGCGCCCCTTCTGGTTTTGTTCTTCATAGACTCGGTGAATGAGGACATCCCAGAAGGCGTTTCCGCCATGCAATATACCGATGACGTCTCTCTGTGGGCCTCCAATCAGGTCAAGCAAGTCATCGATGACAAATTGCAGGAGGCGGTGGAGAGAGTGACTGAGTTGAGTGAAAGAAAGAAGATGGCTTTGAACATCCAAAAGTGTGAGGTAATATTTTTCTCAACATCAAGCAGCGAGGCACAGTACAAACCAACAATTCAGCTGAACGAGGTGACGATTCCGTTCTCAGAATCTCCCAGGGTGCTCGGTTTGGTTCTGGATAGGACCCTAAGCGAGGGGGGTGTCGAGAATGCCGGCAAAAATGCATAAGCAGCATATTCACTATAAAGTTGCCAGCATTATCTCATTACTGAAAACTACATACCAGACAATCTAAAACTATTCCATTATATTTTTCAGGACTATAACTGTAATTTGTTTGGAAATTGCGGACTGTATTTGAAATTTCGACTTATATTTTGAAATTTCGACCTATATTTCAAAATTCAGAATGAGAAAATCTTTATTTCTAATTAAACATTACAGCAAACCGTTAAGCAGTCAAGTCGTCCACTTTCAAAGAGTTCTGCTTCAATTATGTCAGGCATCACTGTCAACCTTTATTGGATCGTATCTGACCAGTGGAGGATTACGTACTGTATATAGGTCGTTTCGTAATTAATTTCGTTTTTTCTACTCTACGTCAGCAATTGGCATAGAAATAAATACTGGTCGATTTCCATCGAAATTTTTTTCTAATACGACTATACCTTATAAATGCAATCTATGGCAATAGAAATTTGTGCTGTAAATATATTTGTTTATGTATTTTTATGTCTTCTAAAATCGATGACAAGCCAATGAAATGCTTATTTTACGAAATCTGCTTGCATTATAGTGTTATACAGGTTGAGTCAGAATTCACTACATATCCAGATATTAGATTTATTATTAAATAATCAACACAGAATAATGTTCACTAAAAACTTCTTCTCCATGGGGGTTCGGACTGCTGTTTGACGCCTATCACCTTCAGGACCCATCC
>JAUYWV010071005.1:0-15696 GCA_032274565.1 Nematoplana nigrocapitula | reverse complement strand
AGTAACGACGACGACGACGACAACAACAACAACAACAACAATAACAGCAAGAAACATGCAGGAAGCACTTGATCACTTGAAACAGTGATGTGACAAGTTGAAGGTGACAATATCAACCAGCAAGGCAGAATGCATGTTTGTGAGTTTTTACCCCAGAGAGTGTAACGGCAAGAAGACTATCAACCTAACGTATCACGGTACACCAGTGAAACAGGTCACCCTGGCGAAGTTCAAGAGAGTACTCTTCGACGACAGAGTCAGATTTACCAAACAAGCAAAAATCGCAGCAATGTTCATTACCACACGAACCGTCACCCTCAAGAGTTTCTCAGGGAAAGCTTGAGGAGAATTGAAATCAGACCTTCAGAAAATGTACAAGCAATATATTAGGCCAGCTGAGGAGTGAGGCGTAGGCTATGAGTATATGGGGGAGCTTCTGTTCCAAATCGTCTTTACATACAATGAAGCAGGCAACGAACAAGGCAGCCCGGGTCATCTAAGGATGCCTCAGGGCCACGCACCGACAGAGAAGTTGCTGGAAGAATCAGAGATCAAGCGAGTGACGGACAGAGTGGAGATCCTGTCAGGTATGGGCCGAAAGAGAAAGAGCATTTAGACAGACTCAAGCCCCGATCCTCAAAATGATGGAGAGGACAGTTCGGGAGCGCTTAGTGGCCCATGGCACATGAGGTCAGAAGAGGAAGAGCTGGTGAGGTGTAGCGGAAGCTTCCTTACAAGAACTAACGGACCGGTCTAGGGAGAAGCTCAGACAGACAGCAAATGTGCCAATGTGGGAATGATCGGAGTACCATCAGTTCAAACACCCGCTGGACTGACCCTGCAGAAGGGAAGATTCGGATGAAGCGAAGCAGGGAATTGCAATCGAACACATAGAGAGGTATACGGGCCAAGACCTTCACGTGTATACGGACGGATCTGTTGGTGAGGATGGATGGGATCAGGCGACACCCCCGTCAGAGGAGCCGGAGCTCCCGCAGGTACGAGGCCACGGCCACGGAATCCTCCGTCACCACAGACATAGGCGGGGATATTACATCCAGAGCCGGAGTGGCGGGCCCAACAAGGAAGGATTTACAGCAACAGGTAGATATGCTGATAGCTGCCTGGCAGAATGCAAGGCAATATACACAGTGCTACACGAAGTGGAGACGAGGGAGGGATGGCAGTTGACAGTCGGCAGTAGTCGTCATAGATTTGAAGTCGGCAATTGACATTCTGGGACGTAGACCAAAGGGCCAGGATGACGAGGTTGGATCAAGGATCTGGAGAACATTACATCGATTGGAGACGATGGAGAAGAAGATCGCTTTCCAGTGGATACCGTCACATTGTTGTATTGACAGGAACGAAAGATCGGACCGGCTCGCGACAAGCGGCGCAGAACTCGAGCAGTGAAACGCGCGAATTTCGCTGAGGATAGCCAAGGCACGTCTAAAGAAGCGGGCCCAGGCGGCAATGGTCGGAAGGGGACGCCCGCCCGAGTACACAGACAGGGAGAGCCAGGTGGCAGCGGCCCAACTAAGAAGCGACCACTTGTTCTCACTTCAAGCCTATAAACACCGCATCAGAGACGCTGAATCATTCACCTGCCCGGAGGACGGTGAACGTCCAGAGAACACCTCCTGTGTGATTGCCCACGCTAGGGACAACTACGTGCCCGGTGTTTTGAGGGTCATAGCATGGACTTCGACGAGACTCTCAAGCATCCGACCCTATCGAGGTTTCTGCGGAGCACTGGACGCCGATTATAGCATCTAGTCGTCATATGGTGACAACTACAAAACGGCGGGAAACAGCGAACGAGAGAGCGTTCTGAAGATGTCGCATGTGCTCTTCTGACAAGCCAATTATCACATGTATGGGCCAAACCAAGCTGTTTAAGCCGCCACAAATACCATACAGACACGTGGACCAAAATGGTGTGACGACTGAAAAATGGATTAGCTCCGGATAGCTCGAGATAGGCCTTTTCACATGTTCTGGCCTTGAATCTGCCGCCTAATCTCCTCAGCTCTCCAATGTGCTGGTGACGCCCTGGAAAATGGCCTCCTGAATATGGTCAATCATCTCTATAGCCTACTGCCGATATCATAGCTTCAATAAAGTACTTTTGCTACGTGATTGCGCGGAGATTATATAGATATACTGAATATATTGGTCCTCGTGCATCCGAGACATTTTGCTCGCAGCTGGCACAGATGACCTGAATATCCGTCGCGAAATCGGGAACTCACTCAATCCTGGAGTATCCTATCAATGACGTCATCACTCTGATTGAAAGTAGAGAAATGGCCAGATGCTCTGCCTGCAGGCATCCGCATTTGGCATATCAACCTACAATCGTAAAAATACTATTAAATCAGTGCCTGATCCACCCCAAGCCGCGACCAAACCGCTTCATGTCCATATTGCAAGGAGACATGTTCTCTCTTCACTTCACAGAAAGTGCTCGGCGTTAGAACGACAAACCTCATCGTCAATGCATCAAATGCTACAGAGCACGCGGAGGACGACGTAATGGTAGCACTCCTCTCCAGACCACGTCCCACGCTCAGAAGTGTCTTCGCTACTTGTATAGGTATCCACTATCAGCACCCATTCATCACACAACTCATCATCCTGTAACATTTTGCACTAGACTAACGCAACACATCTTCGCATCACTACCACGTTTTGGACGTCACTACCCTTTGGTCCAACCCACTATAGTCGCTGCTTTAACAGACTCGGGTGCTCAACCCTGAAATATTTTCTCACCACCGGATTAATCTGACCTTAGACCTTTTCCCAGTTGTTCCATCTCAAGGATGGCGTCATCCCCAAGGCTGTTCCCACATCAGCTGCCACAGCAATACACTGGCAGAAGCAGGTACATGCTGACCTTTTGTGCAGTGAAACTCTAGGCGTGATTGAGAGGGTCTTATCCTCGCTGCTGTACTCCTCATCAGTTTATAGACATGACTAAAATGAAGATGACAGTTAAATAGTTTCCAGCAAGACAATGAAGGTTGAAGTGCACATCATATTGTTTATAGACTATGAGTCGAATTGTGGGGCTCAACGATAGAAAGGTTGGTCTTACAAGCATCTTCTAGAGGAGGCTCCTTCTTACCTTTGGGACTGTTATCACTAAGCTGAAGAGTCTTTGATTGGTTTTTAGGTGAAGGCAGTAATCCATGCAAAATCACCAATTTAGAAGAAGTGGCTGCTCCATATCTATCAAAGTTATGGTAGAGAACCTGGAAAACGCGGACTGGGAGTGTTTCTCCTGTATTGTAAAGTTGTTTCCGATGCTTCGTCAGATAGATCCAGTCATTTGAATTAACTGGAAACAACTTCAATAGGCGAATAAAGTCTTTTAATGACGTCGGCTGATTAGTGTTAAAAAATAAATGATTTGCCATTCGAATAATCGTTCGGTTGTAGATAGGACAAGGAGCCATTGCCGAAATACCTCACAGTAACTTAATGAACTGTTGAGTG
Organism: Nematoplana nigrocapitula; assembly: GCA_032274565.1. Lineage (NCBI taxonomy): Eukaryota > Metazoa > Platyhelminthes > Proseriata > Nematoplanidae > Nematoplana > Nematoplana nigrocapitula. Next base: position 12,192 of record JAUYWV010071005.1, on the reverse strand, counting down.
AACTGCAGTTTATTCATAGGCTGATGCTTTGTTGGTAGAATACTTTATTAATTTATTAATTGCTAAGTACTACGATGCTTCATCATATAATGTAGAATTTATCTGCCCGCGCTGACAGTCATAAATTTTGCACATTGGGGCACATTCTGACTATAAAGATATTCGAGGCCGCTCTAGTTCTCTCTAATGTATTCGGCCCAAAAAATGAATGTCATCCGGTGTCTTTTAACTTAATGAAAGGTACTCAACATATTATTCATCCTAGAAATTCACTTTTCAAGATAAAGTAAAGTTAAATCCCCGGTTTACTACTTGCAAGTACTCTGATTGGAAAATAAATAGCACCATTGGACTCGACTCGTCTTTATCTTTCCAGAGAAATGTCAGTTCATATCAATCGGCCATGCAAAAATTTAACTTTTGTAAAATTATAGAAATCGATAGATAAAATCAATCAATTCATCTCGTCAATACCTTTTGAACGATATGTCGGATCATATGATTCGGACATATGAAAATTTGTTTTTTTCTCGAAAACTCTGAATTTTGAAAATTTTCTCACGGTGGGGAGAGGGGGTCCCATGATCCTCTGACCTTGACCTTGACCTAGTTATGACGTACTACGCTCTGATTGGTTGTTGCCATGACAACCACGTGACGTGGCATCGAGATCACCCCGTGACTATAGCGCATGACTGACCTTGACCTTGACCTAGTTATGACGTATTACACTCTGATTGGATGACCTATACTTTTGTTGCTAGGGGAATTCCCTTGGTGTCTAGGGTAATTCCCAGAATCTATTTTTAGGTGAGTTAGAGGCTTCCAAACATCTATACTAAGGGGTACACTGATGCAAACCTTTTGCGTTTGCAAAATCCGTTTAGCGGTGAGAGGTCCACCGGGCGCCTCGGCATTCCGTCATGCTTTCTGGTAATGGCCGTCCTGGGGCACCATGCAGTCTACCCGTACTCAGTAGGGTACTCGATCTATCACAACGAGCGCCTCATCCCGCAGAAGGTTCTCGTAGAACTTCTTCTGCCACTGCAGCGGACGTCAATGTGGATCTCTACGGGAGGGTCAGGCATACACGGTAGTGGGCGATGTAGACAGGTTTAGAGGTTGAGGCGCCCTACCGGTCGAGGAGCCATTGCTTCATGCGGGTGTTGTTCTCCAGGACATATTCTAAGAGAACTGTCTCGTGCTCAGAGCAGTAGCACCTGTCGTCGTATCGTAAATCGGTGCCACATCCAGCGTTCATTGTATGTCCCAAAACCACTGCAGCTTGGGGGCATCGGATGGGGCTTGCCGTCGTTCTGGCGGCGTATTTGGATGGCTTGCCGATATATCGCCCTTCACTGCGCTGCCAATGGATAGTAAATTTTTCTCGACGATAATGAGATAGACCATTGTATCTAAGACAAGGAACAGTTCATTGACTTGGTCGCTGACATAGTATGGCAAGAGATGACCCTGCCGTCTGACACTGTACCATCCATTGTGACAAAAATTCGTCGTGGATCCGGAAGAGTTGGCTGCCCTTTGCACTGTATAGTTAAGATGTGATGGTCTAGTGTAACGGTGAGCATCGGCAGTCCCAAGAGTTTCATGAGAGTCAGCGTCGGCGATGCCTCTGACATCTTGGTGATGTAGTGGCCGCGGCAGTCACGCCGCAGGTACACGTACAGTTATAGTTGAGAAAGAGCATGTCTCAGCTCTGCCCTGAACGCGTGTGGCAAAATCCCAGAACTGCTCGTCAAGTGACTGTATGGAGCCAATCTGCTCGCATGACGCTTATGGCAACTGGAAAGACTGCGAGGCGACTGACTGCAGCGGCGAGAACTAATCCAGTCTACAGCTGATGATTGCCGGATCTACTTTCAATAGCATGTCGCCTACGCCAATTCGGGTGAGCATGCAAAAATCTGCATGCATTATTACCAATGGCAGATCCATTGCGGAAAAGTTCCACCCGCAGTAAATATTGTTGTACCACGCCTCGCAGGTTCCAGCCCGCAGTCGATACGCGGGTTCTCCATGAGAGGGTCTTTATTTGGGCGTGCGATCGGGACGTGGGAGGTTGGGTGGTTCAGCGCTGTCACGGATCTCTGTAGGATCACGACGCCCACTTCGTTATTTACATTCTCTGTGGCTAAGCTACACTCGGAGAAGGGGCATGACTTGTGGTGCTTTACAAATGTTTTGAATAACAATTTTTCATTGATCCTATTGACTATATAAATGATTAGATTTTACACTAAGCTGACTGTAGTTTTGACTAAATGAAATGTTTTTTGACTGAGTTGACTTTACTTTTGACGAAATTAAATGACATCTGGACTAAGAAGTTTACTGTAATTTGGCAAAATCAAATGTTTTTAATAACATTTTTTCATTGATCCTATATTTACTAAATCATTGGTCTGAAAATGGAGCAGAAACTATAACATAGATATAGCACATCTGTACAATAAATGTACGTATTTAATGTTAATCATTCTTTTTCTTTCATAGGTATTTGAGTTATATATGGCGTCATGGCGAGATGATCATCGTCACGGTTGTTTTATTGAAGGTACAATTTGTTTAACTATACAAAGGGCATTGGTCACAAAATTCGTACCTTCAGAGTCTGTAGTAACAGAAGCACCTTAATTACAGTAATGATTATTATTGATTTTTTATTGTAAAAAGTTCAGTTTTTTAATACTGTCAACCTCCCAGTCTTCTGAATTTATTTCTTAAATAATAACATATATATGCGATTTATTTGATAAATATAAACAACAGAGCAATACTTACTTTGAAAAAACGTGGAAAGCAGAAAGTCTAGCATGCCATTTGTGATCTTATATATATAACTCAATCTGTCTGTTTGAGGTTGCCGCCCAGACCGTTGGGCCCACGAACCCGAAATTTTGCATGAGTGACCCCTTCAACCCTGCGGGTAACATAGGCCAGGTTTTGGTTTAATTGCTGGCATGGTTTGGGCTTGCTTGGGCCTGGTTCCCAAGGGCAAGGTTAGCATATAAAAGAAGCCATAGGCATTTGATTTCCGCCCGCTGATGCAATGCTAAATCAATGATCTCTATAGTTATAGTTGCAGTCAAAAATTTTAAAAATACATTTACTAATAATTGATATTACAGAACACAAGTTATCTACGTAGGAAAAAGCAAAATTACATCGCATCCACACTATACACAATTTATTCCTGAAAGCCTACAGGGCAAAGATTGGCTAAGAAATATGTGGGGGACTCAACAACAAGACAACAGAGTAGCAAGATTGTTTTCCACCTATATAGCCAGGACACGGGTATTATTAAAAAAAGCTTTCATTTCCTCTCTGATGGCGGATTTGTTAGTGCCAGCGACCCAAAATTTACATTGGTGACACCCTTAACCCTACGGGCAACATAGGGGGGGGGAGGTAGACCTCCAATGACACAATCAAGGTCAAGGAGGCCAAAAAATGATATGAAATAGCTGTTTTGGGCAAAAGGAAGCCTCCCTCAGAAACTTTTATGAAACAAAAGTTATAGGGCACTTCAGATAATGGAAAACTGGACTACGGCAGGGTTTGGGTTAGGCATGTACCCAGCAACACGGATACCCACTGCTAGTTTTATATATTTTTCAATAATAATTAATGTTAAATTTAATTTTATATTTACAATGAATAATTTTAAACACTATAGCATTAAAACTATATTTTTATTAAAAATAAATATATTAAAAATTATTCACATTAATGTCATTGTATTCCGTGTGGTAAACATTATGTTTAGCATAAAAAATTATTTCAATATATGCTATTAAAAATTTTCCAATTCTAAAAATATTAAAATTTATTGCTATTGGTAAATATTTTTTATTTATTATTACTCTTAATATTGGAAATTATTTCACTATATATCATATAAATAAACATTCTAAGAATATTAAAATTTATTTCTACGCATACATATTAATCAAATTACTTAAAATAATTCATAAAAACATCACTATCAATCAATATTAGTAAAAATAAACCAATTTAGCATATTATAAATTTCAAAATAGCACTAAATTTTTTATCGATATTGGAATTTATTTATAAATAGTATTTTTTTAACTTCAATAATTATTAATATTTTTAACATCTTTTACTGTTTTTAGAAAGTATTTCTCTATTAAGCACAGCTTTTTCAATATTGAATATATTCTAATATAACAAAAATTTAAGTATAATTTTTAAAATATTTTTTAGTAATTAAAGAAATATTTATATATAAAAACTGATTTTAATACTTGTAGATTATTGTATTGTATAATAATAAGTGAAATAATTTCCAATGTTAAAAGTAATATTTACCAAATTATTTCTATAGACTATATTATATATATATTAATATTAATCTAATTACCAAAATTTATTCATATTTATATCAATGAAGAATAATACACGGTGGGTTTAAAAAAAATTGCGCTCGAAATAAATGACCAACCATTCTGTTTGCAGTTCCATATTAATTGAGCTTCCCTGATTATTTTCCAACTAAAAATAAAAAAAATTAACAGTGGCTTTTTTATTTATTGATAAAAAACGGTATTTTATACTACTTATATGGAAAATAATATTTTTTCGACATTTCAAAAAAATGACCAAACAATCTGTTTGCAGTTTCATGTTAAGTGAGCTTCCCTGATTATTTTACAAATAAAAAATAAAAAAATGAACGGCGGCTTTTTTATTTATTGATAAAAAACGGTATTTTATACTACTATATGGAAAATAGCAATGAAACAACAACACACTGAATACAGTATACATGAGTACAGCACGTGCAAATTAATAAACATTTCCTTTACTGTATGTAAGCAACAATAATCCTTTCAAATTGTCTGATTAGGAACAGTCAGTCTTCAGGGTTATAAGTGTTTTCCATTGTAATCCTGAACTGCTCTCAGTAATTGTTTGGCATATGAAGGGTGGCATTCGGGCACCTTATACTTTAACCAGGTTGCCTTAAAATCGGCGTGAATCGATTCCGACGCTTGCTCCGAAAAAGGTCCTAATGCACACTGTCGCCGCTCACAGAAGTCAATGACATGGTAAAAAACACAGTGGATCTTCGGTGTCACGCTAATGGGTAAATGTTGGTAATTGCGTTTAAACTCGGTAATATGAGATTTGTAACTTGGATCCAAAGTACCACCAAAGCATGACTTGATGACCTCATTGAAGCAACGTAACACTTCCACATACTTCACTATCTGAATGGGGCACATGGACTGCAATAAGTCCAATTTACGTAAAAGGATTCGACAGGAATTTCCGTCAAAAGTGCCTCCGTGGAAAGCATCTTGTTGGACATGGCATGCCTCTGTCCATTGTTTGACTTCGGGCCACTCATTGTTAATTGCTTTGAAAATTGTATTAAATGTGCCTAGAAGCAAATGTAACTCAGGTGGAGGTAACACATCTATGACAAGAGTACTTTTATCACCTTTTACAATGGGAACATGCACACAATTACCGAACAGTTTGGCCTTGGAGTGATCGCTGCCGGCCTCATTCCATGCCCAGAACTTCTCTTGGATACTACCTAAAGATCTGAGCTCTCCCACACTTGATGACAAATTTTGTTTGTGGGAATCACACCAAACACACGGGTGTAGGGATCCATGTGCATTGAGACCAAATAATATGTTGGCTAATTTTAAGTCCGTCGCCAATGTCACTGAATCATTTGGAAATATGTCATTATGAAGCTGCAGCTTCACCCAAAGTGTAAGCATGTTGGAGTAATTTTCCTGAACATCAGGGGCGATGGCAACCAGAAAGATCCGTTTTACACCAGTCTCTTTTAGCTTGGTGGCCTTAATACCCTGACTGTATGTGGATCTACACTGCAATGCTTTTGATTCATTCCCTTTATCTTCGACCACTGATATACATATCTTAATAAAGCCGCCCCCACCATCAATACCAATTTTCAAATTCGAGTGCATATTGGAGTACTCACGATGATGTTTGACGAGGTCAATCAGGCCGGGTAAGTCCAAACAATACACAGTCGATCTGGGAACTTTTGACTGAATAGTGCCCACCTTCATTGTATAATCGACGCACACAACATCAAAGAAATGGTCCAACGAATGGTTAATAGCTGACAGTTTATCTTTCAACCCCACTTCCACAACTCTTCTATTGCTAGAAGCGAAACGCATGTGTGACGCCAAGGCGAGGGTCTGGTTTGAAGACATGTTCATGTCAACCTGTATGTTTGATATGTCCTGCGCACTAAATAGTTGTCTCTTGGCACTGTATTCCTTTGGTGATGGAGACACAATAATAGTTGCCCGTGCACCTCCGGTGATGGTGGCTAGTTGAGTTGTACGACTGTTGGTTTCATTGACGTTATCTTTCAGAATAGAATGAACCAGTTTATCTTTTGCATTAGGTGTACCGGCGCATGTTATGGCTCGAATGTTCTCATGGCGCGTGCCTTTGGTGCAATTATGGATTTTACCTCTGGCTAGAACGGTTAGACATGCACTACACAATTTAACGGCAGTTGGAACATCTGTGGATTTGGGATAATCACCTTTTCCGTCGTCGACATCATCCCTCCGGGGCCATGGTCGTCCTCGTGTCAGCTTTGTTGAGTAGTCGCGGTCTGGATTTATGTTAGACGTCGCCACTTCGCATACTGTGCAGTGGCACTCGGTGGCCCCCCGTGTGAGTGACCTATACCCAGCTAATATTGTATGGTCCGCAGGAACCAGTCTTCGTTTGAAATCGCCCTTTGAATAATCCATAACTGTAATACGACATGTGGTGCACAATGATGAAGGCAAGCGAACATCCATTTCGTCGTAGCCCGAAAGTAGGTATTGCTGGATGACTACACGTTGATTCTCAGATATTCTTCGCATCTCTTTCGTCTTACCGAGGCACAATAGACACACAGTTTGTCGACATTCATCGTGCGATTTTCGAAAATGAGGCATTACGTACGGAGCAAGAATAATGATCACCGCGTTTAAGCACACAATATCAACAGAGTAATCAATAAGCAATATATAATTCCAGGAATAAATATAGCAGCGTGTGTTCTATATTTAGCCCACCGTTAAGCACACGATTTCAACAAACAAATCAATAAGCGATATATAATTCCAGGAATTAAACAGTAGCGTGTGTTCTATATTTAGCCCAATGTTAACGACACTATTTCAACAAAGTTATGTAAAGCGTGTTTCTTAATTAATTGCGTATTTTAATAAAATTAAAATTAAACAGTAATAAGCTATTTCTGTGCATTCAACAGTAATAAGCGATTTCTGTGCATTCAACAATAATAAGCTATTTCTGTGTATTTCTATGCATTATATGTTTCTTGTGTCACAGATTGTTTGGTCATTTTTTTGAAATGTCGAAAAAACATTATTTTCAATATAATTAGTATAAAATACCGTTTTTATCAATAAATAAAAAAGCCACCTTTAATTTTTTTATTTTTAGTTGGAAAATAATCAGGGAAGCTCAATTACAGTAATATGGAACTGCAAACAGAATGTTTGGTCATTTATTTTGAGCGCAATTTTTTTTAAACCCACCGTGTTGACAATGATATATTTTATTAAGTTTTTCTATTTTAGTTATATGATATCAGGTTGAATTGGCTAAATGAGCAATAGTCAAGAAGTGATTATTATATTATAGTTTATAAATGGTATAATAATATTTACTGATACTAACAATACATAAGTTTCAAGAATATATATATATATCATTGGATAAAAGAAATCAATTAATTTACTATATATATGGTTTATGAAAGGGTTTGTAGTTTGAGAATGATTTGTATAGTTTATAAATGGTTTAAATAGTTTTTAAACAATATATATATATATAGTTTGCTAACTATATAAATTTACCAACTATATGTAATATATGTAATAATATATATGACATACCTTCATAGAATATAAATGACCAATTAAATAATTTATCTATTATTTTTTACCACAGCTAGTATGTTAAAATATATCATGGTAAGAATAATTATATAGTTTATGGACAGTGTGATATAAATAATTTTCAAATTAGGATTATAATGTCATACCCTTTGGAATAAAGTACTGTTTCAGAGGATATGTCCTCTAAAACTATTTTTTGCTGTGAATTTCACAGCATGAATTGGAGAAAAATATGTAAATTATTAACCAAAAAGGCTGATTTATAGTTAAAATTAATAAATTTCAAGATTTCACAGCAAGGATTCTAAAATTTCACAGCATTGCTGAGAATATGTCCATGACTGAAATAAATGTATTCCAGAAGGGGTGCCATATAGGCTACTAAGCACTTCATATCAATAATATTATATTTTGCCAATGCCACCACATTGTTGCATTATGTCATATAGATATATTTTATAGAAAAATATTGGGTGATACTGTGATACTGTAGTTTATAGTGCCAAACTGAAATTTTTTGGAATTTAATTGTTATTTGTTTAGTTGCATTAATTATTAAACATGTATTATTTATTTAAACTATATAGGGGTAGTTTATTTCCCAAGAGCTACCTTTCTCTCTTTCTCAGGTTTTGAATTTTATATATTTCTGGAGCCAAGATACTGACCTCAAGAGGTCAGCTGTAACTATGAACATAACTATATGTTAGCTATCGACTGGAATAACTTTATCTATGAAATCTGCTCCATATGGGTTGCCAATAACCCAGCTCTACTTGGTGGTCTTGATTCTGTCACTCTTCGACCGAAGATAGTCAATGTATATGAGACCAAATTCTTTCACAAGAGGTACACATGAGGTGAGGTCAACTTAAGGCCTTCCAGAAGATTTTTGTCTTTCTTTATAAGTGAATAATATTCATTTTAACTTTTATTTCATGTTCTTTTTGTATTAACTAAATAAATAGTGTATTTATTTTATCTCTGAATCTATTTATTAACTTCCAAAAAAATGAGTTTGGGACCATAAACTACAATATTGCCAAATATTGTGACCAGGGGTGTGTGCAAAAAAAATAGCAGGGATTGGTCTGAACTGGAAGTCGAGTTATCCTCACAAGAAAATTTGGAAATATTAAGTGTGTTTCCTTGCATTTGAGGAATGTCATGGGACCTATCGATAGGAGTACTTAAAATCCCAAATATATGACAGTTCAATCACTAGAATTTAAAACAAAAAATTGTTTTTAAAAATCGATTTTATTGAAAGGTTTATAATTAAATATAATCAAAAACTTACAAAAAAAACTTTTAAGAAAGGCGGCGCAGATGGGCCTTGACGAAACATGACACAACCTCCTGGTTGTAGTTTGAGTTCATGAGGACTAAAGCAATTAGGCTCTCTGCACTTATTGTTCAGTAGAGTGCTGTCTTCGTTCGGCAAATGGCAAAAAAGAATACTCAGCTTCGCCACTTGTCACCGGCAGCAGGCAACCTATTTGAAGAAGGACATAAATATTGGGAAACAAGTCTTTGGAAGTTGGAACAGTGCGCCAATGCCTTGTAAAAGTATTGGGTATCTCTCGTTCCAGTCACTGAATCATTCACGATAAATCTGCAGACTTTGGTTTATAACGAGGATCAAAGGTCTTCTTCATAGATGGCCAGACTTTTGAGGGTTTCCTCATCATTTCCCTTATCAAATGTGATTAATACCGTGGGCATCATTCGCATAAAAGCCTGGATGGTGTCGGTCATTTCCTCAGGAAATTTCTCCATGAGTTGTTGGTTAATGTCATCTATAAATGGAATTGGGACTAATCTTTTGTAATATTGGCTAGTTGTCTCAGCTTGTTGTGTCACCTTGTAAATGGAAGCTCCATAGGCACGACGGACAGCCTTTGTCACTTAAAACATATGTCTAAAGATGATAATATGTACTTTAGGCTTTATTTTTATTAGAAAGATGGGGTAGGTCCGGACCGTTCAGACCCCCTAGATACACCCCTTGTGTTGTGACTTGGGAATAGTGTTTTATAAATTATAATATAATTATTACATTTGGCTTTGCTTGGGCATTAAAAATAATAAATGCCACCAATTGGAAATTTCTATTACAGATTTATCATAATTCATATCTTACTCTAAGACTAAGTCTAACTTTTCACCCTGTTAAAAATTTTGCGCTTTTTTGGTAATTCCTCCATATTTATAACAAACTATATGAAACATATAAAAATGACCTTGAAGGCATATTATTAGAATTACGTGGAAAGAAATGTTAGTGTATTTAAATCAAAAGAGGTTTATATTATTGTCTGAGTGAAGCTATATCTGATTTATATATGTATTTGTTTAATTACCTCCCTTTGCTACACTAGGGGGGGCCCAGGTGGCGGATAGCGAGTGGTCATCAGATATGGTGGTTAGCTGCAATATAAGCAGACTGAGTCTGTTGAATAAGCAGTCCTGGACCAACAACGACAGTACTTGTACCAGGGTGAGGAGGGACAGGCCGACAGGGGGTAGCACCTTTGCCTATATAAAATTCTGCAAGTATTTCAACACTCTGATTTAAATACACTAATATTTCTTTCCATGGAACTCTAATGATAACCGTTCAAGGTCATTCTTATATGGTTGTTTATACAGTTTGTTATTAATGTGAGGAACTACCGAAAAACCGCCAAAAATTTAATACTATCAAAGTTTTGAGAACCTTCACCAAAACGTTTATAATTTCCGACGCTATTGTATAAGAATTGATCTTTTTTATATAAACATCAATATAAAAGACTCTTACTTTAATTAATTCTAACTGACTATATAAGCATTAAAAATCGATAAGATTCCACTCACGGTAAAATGCTGCTTTTTAAATAAATCCAATCCAATAATATATCCTATTTAAAACAAGTAAAGCCCGGGTTATGAGATGGAACAGCAACCTAAATAGAGATATCTTAATCTTACTAAGAACATCTTTGGTATAGATAGCATCAGTTACTTACTCTTCCAACACTCGCTGCATACTTGCAGTGCGACGCGGAGTGTTATTTACTTAGAATGTATTGATTGGGGGCCGTTCAAGTATTACTCTTTTTGAACCCCCCCCCCCCTCGTAACGCACCGTAACGCTGGATCAACCCTCCCCCCTTTGCGTTACCTAACGGGATCCATAATCCATATATAATATATAGAATATAGAATTTATATGTGCATATATGTTAAACAGCGAATTACGATACTAATTAATACAATACGAATATACTAAACATAGAAAAGAATGCAAGTTACATGTCCTGTGACACACACGTGATTAAACGTTATTCCTCCTAAAAAACGGAACGTCAACTCTTTTTATCACGGGTGCTCCTGACTCCAAGGTGACTGCTGGTGGCTCAGAAAGTCAATCAACGCAGACCTCTTCCTCGTCACACCATTCAAAGATCTCTTCGCCTTCGTTCAGAAGAACACACATAAGTTTACGCTGTCGTTTGGCGGAAATTCTCACTGGTTGAAACTTGTTGAAGACGTTCCCCGACTCTGAAATGCAAACTTTCTTGTGGTTGAACAAAGACTTCACGCTAGCGTGGTAAATGTGGCATTTATCACATACTCGTTTCGGAAGCAACAGATGAATCGATGGGCAGGCATAATCGTAGGGTAAAATAGGATAGGACCGTGCCGATTTCGGGAAAACGGATGTATCAAGAGCACATCGAAGAAATAATGACAGGTAACACGTTCCATCATCAGCAAATAGTTCTGCCTTAATTGTCCCTCGCTTTTGGTTTGTATGAGAAGCAAAGGGCCTGGCAAAAATCGGTCGTTAATTACGTTGAAGTAGGAACTTCGGGGAGCTCAACAACATTCTGGGTCATCTAGTACACTTCACAATTTGCAGCATGTACTGGCTTTCCCTCATGTGGTTATCCTTCCACTGGGGGGACACAGTTCGCAAATCTGGTTCTGTTTCATTATCTATGTATCTGGCCAGGACAGGGTAGTCGTCGATTGAAATTTGATTCCAGATCTCCGTGTGGAGTATGATTATGGAAACTAAGTCAAGATGAGGAAATTTTAAAAGCTCTAAAAAGAAGACAAACCAATCCTTTTTTCCAAGAATGCAGTAGCTATAGAGTTAAAATTCATGTATAAGCTAGAAAAAGTTTTCTTTCTAAATGCAGATGACGAAATGCCATGAGACGAGTGAGAAATA
>JAUYWV010070894.1:0-15699 GCA_032274565.1 Nematoplana nigrocapitula | reverse complement strand
TATTACACACGCACATTAATAAAACTAAGCAAAAGATATAGAATATAATCTTACTGAGAATTGTGATTGGTTGAGTCACAACTTGTGACTCAACCAATCGTCAACGTAGGTAATCGATTTATTATAGGTATACTATAGGTATGTATTGCACTTGCGCTCTCCTCTCCACTAGTCTGTACCTACGCGGCTGACTAATATTTTCACAGCTGAAAAACATCATTGATCTAGTGTATAATTATACAGAGGGGCGCCAATCTGCTTAAACTTAGGCGCCAAATTTTTCAAGGGGTCCTTCGTCCGAAGCCTCGAAGGACCCCTGGATCCGCCCCTGCAAATTCAATAAGACAGGGATTGATAGAATCAACTTGCATGACAGAGTTATCAGGAGGTATGTAATCTGGGTCATTTGATTTTTCTTCAACTTCATCTACTGTCTTTATTTTTCTCACACAGCCAAAGCATATTTTTTTCCCAGGAATTAATGATTTATTTAACTGATTATGATCTAGAGTGATTGTGGTTAGGTTACCTTTGACTGGCTTGGAATGAATAGATAGAGGATCGCAACATGACTTATAATAGGAGGAATAATATTTTCCAAATTGCAAACTATGATGGGTACAAATAGATTTTAGATTATCAACTTGTATTCCTGTTCTCAAGCTAAGTAAAAACCTGTCTTCATTAGCTATTTCTGAAGTTTCAGAATGGCTACAGTATGTATTCTTATGACAATCTGACTTTAATTCAATGCCAATAGTGCAGGAGTTCATGATTTCCTCTAAAAAATAAAAAAATATATTGTCTTCACCACAATGTTATGAAAGTGAAACTAGTTTGTTTACACAAAATTATAAAAATAATGCATTTAAACAAAAAATAGTTATGAATAAGGGCGAGTTGATTTAATTTTGTGTTTCTCGTTACATGGACCTTGAAAAAGTGAGGCGGGCGTAACGAGAAACACAAAATTAAATCAACTCGCCCTAATCTGAAATGAATATTATGTATGATATGTATAATTTTTAAGGTTTGATAAATCTTCATAAATATTTTTATCTCATTATGAACATACTAAATAGTATAATTATGGTGATAATTGGACAACCATTTGATATTACGCTTGAATATAATGGTGAAAAATACAGTATTTGATATTGCTGTCATTTTTGTACTACATGTGACAAGTGAAAAATGTTTGCAATTTTAGATAGGTGGATATCATAGGTTTGTTTCCTGTTAACCTTAGATAGATATCATTTGTTAGAAAAATTTACAAGCTTTGTAAAGATGGCTAAAATTATGGTATTCCGGGTAACAAGGAAGGTTAGATTTTGTAATATAAGCTTACTAAATCATAGCAAGCCAATTATCTTTTGGCTATTTATTGTAAGCAATAGTGTTTGATGAATTAAGCAATCTGTTTCAACTTGCTGGTAACTAGAAAAATATAAGACCTAGTCAAAAGTTGCCTATTTTCACGTATATCTGAAAATTCTCAGTTTTCAGAGCCTCATAGATTTTTTCTAATTAGGTACAAGTTGCTAAAATTTATTGATTTTAGAAGTGTTTTATCCACATAATGATTTTGCAAAGTTGTAAGGACTTGCTAAAAAATAGAAAAAAGTTATGAGGCTTCAAAATTGCAAATTTTGCTCATTTCTCAGATTCCGGAAATTGCGGGGGCCTATCCCTTGGGATAACAAAGGCTAGAATTTCTAAAGTATAAGACCTAGAGAGCTGAAACTTGGAATTTATTCTATTTATATAGTGTGGATAATAATATGTAAAAATCAAGAAAATCCATGATGGTGCCCCACAAAAATTCTTCAAAATTTGTTGAAATGTAATGAAATGACCCAACCAGTCCTTTACGAGGTTGAATAATTAGAGATATTTTGATTGTTTGTGTTTCTTTTAATATTAATTAATTTAATACTTATGGCCAAGTGATAAAAATATACCTAATTGGTTAGCCTAGTCTCAAAAATGTGATATAAATGGGTAATATTTCTATTTATTGATACTGTCATAATTTGGTTCAACTTTAACTATTCAGAATTCCCCTTATAACTGGTTGGTGTAATCCTGCACTGGTCTGGTTGGAGTAAAATAAAGCCCAAGCCCCATTTCCGAAACTAGACACCAATAATAATATATCACATGACTGTCATGACATAGTCATAATTCATAATCATATGACATATGTATATGATTATCACATTGATTGATTGAAAGCTCATATTGTCAATTGGCAATTTAAGTCAGTTCTATATTTAATTGTTGCAAATTTATTTATTAAATAGTACACTATTTCTACTGACTGAATCAATAAAAAAACGAATCAATTGAATTTGAGCATTCCAGTATTAGTTTTACACTTGTATCTATTCGACTATGTCTATTGTATAAAAGGAAAAATTCAAGAAAACTACAGAATATTAGTTCAGAAAATCAGTTAATAAAAACACAAGTACAGTACTTTTGTCAAATTTAATATACCAGGATTTTCAGAATATCAATGCGATATCCCTATAAATAATCCCTAAAAAATCCCTATAAATAATAGGAAAACCAGTACTTTAAATTGTGTTGTTAAGGATAAATTGAGGAATTTAAAACACTTATACGGTGGAAAAGTATCATCATGTACAGCAGTATACAATGAAAAAACAGGATAGAAACACTGATAAGAAAATATTCATAATTGAACCGATTTGAACCCCAAAGTAAGAGCAAATTGGATAAGTGATCTAAACTTTATTGAGAGCACATTTGGCATACGACGTTTTAAGATTCATGACCATAAAATATGCAAAAGACAACCGATATGTTAGACCAATTTTTTTATTCTAAAATCTGTCTTCAATGACTTTCCTCACATGCTTTATTTATTTCTCAAACATAATTAATGAAAGGCTCATTACTAACACATATTACTGAAGACAAACTCCTTTTCAAATTAAGAATTTAGTGAAAAGGAATGCGGCGTTTTCCTCCAAGAAAACAACAAAGCGTTGAGGGTGTGTGACTTCAGTTAGCTAGGAGACATCGATTGGTTTGCCGAAGAGTGTGGCATGACAGAGTCAGAGAGTGGCGATGATAAAATGTCGGCTCCACACTGTGACGTGGTGTATTATATATAGTTGATGCTTACGCGAACTGTGGTGTGAGTGAATTGTAGTGGCGCTGGCGGCGAAACTGATAATGGTGTTTGAGGGCGGACCAGTTGGTGTACATCAGGATTCACCAACCTTTTTGGACGGAGGGCCGCACTAACTACTCTGATGAAGGCCGGGGCCACACCCACATAAAACAAACTCAACATCGAAAAACGCGAATAAGGCAAAAACAATTTTTATTTGTAACATACACTAAAACAATTGTAAAACTATTTTTAAGTATTTTATCTCAAAATGGTACCGGGGGCCGCAAAAGCTGGGCATGTTTTTATCGGTGGATACCGAAGAAAGCGTCAAAAGAACTGCCGGTGCCATGTACGTAGTCACCTGGTCAGAGTCATCGATTTTTATGCAGAAGTACTTCTAATATGGCCCAGTAAAAGTTCTATTCCATATCTTTGGGGGATTTCTGGCGCCGATGCACACGAGCGGTTGATGGTGAACACGTAGGCATTTATAGTCTCTTGCGACCGAGCCTATCGTATGCGCAGACACAAGTCTTTCATCGACCTAGTCTCCCGTCAAGTGGGCCTGATGTGTGGGTTTGAGAATTTCTATTCCTATTCTCGAAGAAGTTTTTCTCTCAGTGGTTTCCGAAAAACATTCGGTGTGGACGAGAAGTGCGTGTCGACCAATCACAGCATGCATAAATCTAATCACGATAGTTTGTATTACGATGTCTATGAAGCGAAAATTGTCTTAATGCTGACCGAAAAAGGAAATCTGCGTTTATTATATGAACACATCAAAGACACAGCAGGAAATTGCTACTGTGTTTAGTGCGAAATTTTGTCAAACTGTTAGCCGGAGAAGTGTTGGGGATATCATAGCGAGTAAAGAGAAGTGGATGCAAAATGATGGTCCCGCTGACTCAAATAAATTGCGGCTTGACCAGCATTTCAATCTGGAGACGGCACTTCAGCTGTGGTTCACGACAGTACGGTCGCAGAATATGCAGTCATCACTGATGCTGGTTTGCTGGTTAGACTATTTTTATACAACACCCGGTTTAGTATATATAAAATAAAAAAATATACCTCAAACAAATTTATTGCTCACTGCATGTCAAGGAAATTACGGTAACTGTATATACAAAGTCATTTTAATACAAGTGGGCTAATATCCACTAACAAGGAGCACTTTCATTTATGGTAACAAGCTTCATCAACCATTCGTGTCACAACAGCAATTATGGTATTTACTGAGAAGCCAGATAGAGAGATTTTGCCAACTTCTCCACTTCGCAATTATCATCTGAAAAAAACAGCGAAAAATTGCTCCATCATACGGATAAAAAAAATTACAACTGAGTTGGCTGCGAAACGAAAACAGTCGACATGCCAGAATGATATCCGCTAGATACACAAAGGTAGCCTAATGTTTTTTACCGGGTAGTCATTCTGTAGCCGAGTCGAGCGTTATTTCAATCTCTCGATGAATGCGCGATTCGCAGTAGAGCTGAATTGATGCATCAGCAAGACTGCACATTACAGATCCTTGAATTCTAACAAACGCATCGATCACCTACTTGCTTTAGTTAAATTGCTAATGGCCATAGTTGACAGCATGCGCAAGCGTACTGTTCGGGCTGCAATTGTAAGGCTATGAGGTTCCACGATGCATTACTCCCCCGTGATTGCTTCTTTGCCCCTCAGTGAACGCAACAACAGCCCTTCTAAGGGCTACAGATTTGAAAGACGATTAGTAAATAAAAAGTTTTGTGTTGTCATGAATTACTGACAATTCCGGGTACATGTTATAATATTAGTTATGTAAAAAATATTCCTATATTTTTAGACTTCTATGGATATTGATACCAGAAGGATTAAAACGTATCAGTTATCAGACTAATGATTTCATTTTTCCAGGCAATGGATAAAACAAAATTACAGTTACGAATCCAAGTTTGTTTTCAGCATAAAATGGTTCTGAACGCGGACGCAGTGTTCTATCATCTATAAACGTCACGTGCTGAGAAGATTTACTTTTGTAAAATCGCAAAAAAATAATAATACTATAATGTCTATCAGTAACCTTATGCATTTCGACAAGATTTAGTTGAAAGTATTTGGATTTGAAAGCACCCTTCCCCTCTAATCGTTATCAATCCTAAGCTGGTTATCCTCCGTTGAGAATATAGAATTATACAGTCTCTATATTTCAGTAAAAATTTATAATATATATATATATCCGTGAATTAATTGCGAACAATCTACCCACCTTCCAAACACTCTGCCAAATAGGCCAAAGTATCCGGCAGAACACTTGTCCGAAACACCTCGCCCATCCTGTCCGACATGGTTCTGAGCACCAACAGAGTCCATTTCCTGACTGCTGGCAACTCGGATTTGAGACACAGACTCACCGCATGACCCAACGGCTTCACCAGAGTCTCGTCACCGCCACAACTTTCGGCCAAACTGCCCAGACAGGGGACCAGGTGTGTCTCACACCTTTCCTCGTAGCCGGGGATCCAATCAGTCTCCAGACAGGAGACCAGGGCCGGAATGAGGCCCAGAGTGAGGTCCGAGGCTTCGAGGGACCCACAGCTGCTCGCCTCGGCGGTGAAGAATGTCGAAATGAAGGTCAGCAGACTAGACAAAAGTCTGTGACCTCGGTGGCCGAGTTTACTGGTGACACCTGCGATGAAGGCAAAATTCCAAATAAGTATTCTACTGCCTTAATCGATCGGTTGATTCGGATGAATACTTTAATCACTTTAACTGAATGGCATAGGCTGTGTCGGCATATCACGACGACAACGAAACATTGACCATTTTCCTAAATAAACTGCTTATCTTCCCTTCCTGCTTGATAAAACTTGATGCGTCCTTTTCGTTGGCTTCCCTTCCTCCAAACAGACAAGGCCTCTTAGAGATGCGAGGATGCTTCAATTGTTCATACCAAGTTTAGGAATCCGGTGGTAAATAATATTTGGATATCTTCTCCAAAATGACCATAAAAGAACTACCACACCTGAACTTGCCATATTATTTAGTTTAACAATTGTCTTAGGAATAATCGATTGCTTCCTTTCCTAATTCAATACTATTGATTGCCTAATTCAAATCTAATTTCAACGAAATGGTTTCAGACAGACCTTTCATAGATGCTAGGATGCACCTAAAATCTGATACTATACAGTTATACGATAGCTAGTAGGGGTCAAAATATTTATTGTCCCCGACCTAGCCATCGAATGACGGTATTCTACCACGCCAAAACACCTGAGAACGCATGATTTGAAGGCCGAAAAGATAAAGTGTAAAACATGCCTATTTTAAAAATCCAATCCAAAAGTCCCTTCCGCCTTGCCTATTTTAAAGAATAACAATTACAGAGGCCACAATAAAACAAATAAGCTATATTCAGTTATTCATAAGTGTATAAATGATTTCTGGCAGGGGTATACGATTATTTATACAAAAATTAAAATACAAGCAGTAGATACAACAATCGTGGTAAAATATATTTTTAACAAAATTCACAGTATGGATATCTTCAACTGTCAAATCCCCCTTGTTCCCACTTACATATTACACGCAGTGTGCTCAACCTTTTAATGTATTAAAAAATAGTTTTTGCAGTTTTAAATTATGAATTGGCCGTGAGAAAAATCATTGTTTATATAAACAAACTGCCAGTCCTTCTAACTGAATACACATAATCAGTGAAGAAACTTCAAATAAGAACACAAATACTTACCGTTCTTCTGGGTGTGCTTCTCAAGAATCTCTTTCGTGTATTCGAGAAGTAATAACTTCTTCACAATATCTGAATACGATTCATCGCCAATTTTGGGGGATAATCTAAAAACAAAACAAAAAACCAATCGTCTCAGTGACTTTTCTACAATATAGTTAGGATGGAAAACAAAGATTATCCTGGGTTTTTTTTAGAAAGATGGTGTGTTTGTGCGTTGAAAACAAAAGGAAAGCGAAAGAAGAGTGGGCGAAACGTTTCTACTATCAGCGCAAAACAATGGCACTGGGAAACATTCTACAGCTCGCCCCTATGGAGATATACGCTCCTCCAAAAGAAAACACATCAGCCAGTTCAGTGTCCGGAAGATCAACACGACCACAGTAAGAGAGAGAAAGAGAGTTGAGAAAACATCAGGGAGAGACTGGAAGAAAAGAGTCCGCAAAAGAAACGTCAGGTGCAAGCGTGTTGGTAGTGGTGTAATAACCCGGCCATTTCCCAAGGCTGTGAGCAGCATCCACAGTATTCATAAAACACCAACGCAGGACGAGGTCAATTAACTTTTCAGTGTTACCATGTGGCATCTAGGAGAGGGCGGAACCTTAGTCCCAGATCCTGTCAGTTCTTTTCGCTCATGGTTAGCGAGCCTCCGCATAGAGGTGACCAGTGACGTACTCACTCGCGTAAACCGGCCACTTCCGCCGAGCCTCCACCTATCCGCACGGGAAGTCGGCGGAACGCAACCTCAATGCTGCTTCTCTCCATTGCCTCATTTCCATGTCCATACTACGCACACAGTAGTCATTGGTCCGATGAGAACACCTGCTCTATAGCTGTACCTGGATAACACTTTGAAGAAGGAAATCTGCCGATCGATAACAATCGCTGCCCCATCGGCTTCCTCCTCCTTTGGCGCTGTCCAATCGAGTAGCTGGCGCAGAGTTCTCTCGCGACCCTCTCCGTCCAACTTTGCCAGGCAGACGGCGACTGTGCGCACCCCGACAACCTCCAGGACCTCGACGTCGGCCAATGAAGAGGCGTCCTCGCTGGTCTGCTGGGCCGCCCGACAATTCACTCCGGCCTTCAGCACGACCCACAGATGGCCTCGGGAGGCCTGGTCAGTAGCCAGAATGAAGCCGTCCTCCGGGCCGACAATTTCTCGACTGACATATTTGCGGACAAGACTGAGAATACCGGAGAGTTGAGGCTGAAAGGGAAGAGACATGGGGGAATTGTTAAAGAGTTGAACAAGCTCTGAACCGCGGAAGGAATGAGGTTCCGTTAGCCTTCATTAGATTTTGATACATATTTACTGGTAGGTAGTCTAATTCTCATACTCTACTTAGCTATGTGACCGGACTTTGTTTATACTCATAATTCTGCAAAGCAAGGGCCCCACGTTATTTTTCGAAAACAATTAGCATACATTCCCGAATATAATCGTATAGAATAGCTTTGCAAAAACAAAAGTTAGAGTCGAGCTGAAGTCTCCAACGCTATCTACTGTATAATTCAAACTTAAAATCCGCTTTCAATTGGGTATACGAAATTACTGAATTAAACACACTAATTCCATCTTCAATTTCCCTTTGATTCTTCAACGTCACTTGTAAAGCACTTTGAGCGGCTGGCTGTCGGTCTCCTTCAAAGATGTTGGAATCAGTATACTAGAGTAGACACGTCCATTTAAAGATAAAGGATTTCCGTGTAATTTGATTGATTGGCCTTTGAGCCAATCAGATATGACGATTTTCTGTTTTAAAAATAGCAGTATAATTTTGTAGACATTAAAGCTCTTTGATAGATAGGCATGCAGGTTAGTGATTAATTTCCCAATACAACGATAGAACAGATTCGTTTAATTTTGGCCCCTCTTCTCACAAGATTATATCTGGCTGTCCCAGCGTCATATCCAATGAAGTTTATAGGAAGTCTACTGTAGACACATAGTATTGGCTTTTAATTTTGACGGTCAATGTAGGTCTATAAAGCATTACTTTTTTAGCAATATTTTTTTCCGGATTGGTTATCCCAATAACTTCGTTCTTAAATGTACAAACACTTTTTATATAAAATTTCCTGTTAAATAGGTGCAAAAGAAATGAGTATTTAAAAAATATATCTTATGGGTATTCAACACAAATAAAACTGCTTACTAAGCAAGGATATTCTCCAACCTTCTGAGAGACATAGCCGAGCTGTGTTTGTACCGAAAGAGAAAGTTAGCATCGACTAACGAAATATGTAGTGGTGCTCTATGAAGTTACAAAACATACTCCCCATGAGTGCCAACATTTTCCATTGGACATGTTAGGCGACAACAAACAAATTCTCAAATTTACACACTGTTTCCAATATACAGAATCGCAGTTCTGAAAACTACCGAGCTCTAGAACCTACCCAGTTCTTATTGCGCAGAGCTTCCTCAACCAAATCTTTGGCCACTTGCAGCAGTACACGACAGTCCAAGCGGTCCGACAAAATCTTCCTACAATAGCAAAGAAAACAATACGGTGAAGTCAAATATGCGTAAATAAAAAATAACTGACCAAATGCAAATCAGATTGAAGGACATTCTACTGCATCTGTATGGGCAAATAGCAGAAGTGTTCTCCTTACCCCACTCACAATAATCCGCGTCGAGAACTGAGGCTTCATCAACAGCCCGCTAAATACACGCACGTTGCCGCCTGTACAACGATATCTTTTTCGGCCAATTAATTTTTTAACAAAAAATGGGATACAGTTGTTTTTTCGGTTACGGCAATCAGCGCCAACCCCTTGACAAAATTTGAAAATAAGACCAGTGGTCATTCATCACATTCATCACTCGACACAGTTATAAAGTTATGATGACATGCTTTCGTGTTCCATAATATAACAAAATATAGACCCTCTTATAGATATGCGAGGATTCTTTAATACCTGATTATTAGACTCAAACCAATCCAAAATGAAGGGAAAATTCATTTTCAATTTATATAGGACAAATAGGTATACATTTAAACTGGAAAACTCCATTCAATTTTGTCGTATTTAAAATTGTCGTCTCTGAAATGTCGTCTTGCAGAAAATGTTGTCTTTAAATTTCAGAGTTCGTGATAAGAAAAGCAAGAAAAATATTTTATTCAATTCTTTATATCGACTGTTACAAAACTTATTAACTTATTATAGTTATTAAAACCTTTTCTCCATTCTTTCATCAATTCCAAGCAGTCTATGTTTCGTTTTTATGCTCGATGTTCTTTTCTTACAAAAAAAGTAATGCACATTTTGAGTAACGTTTTTATAGCTATATTACGCTGTATGTGAGTTTAAATGTTAATCTTATATTGTGATTATGCACAGTATTCGTTCATTAGAGATTCGATTGCTTATAGTAACTAATTACGTTGATAATTCATATTCTCTCATTTGAAGTGGATAATGTATAATGAAAATAGGATCGCTCACAGTTGAGCATTTTTCTGTAACTGCGACGTTATCTTATTGCCGCAATACGAATGGCCCGTAAGGAGTATTGCTGTTTATGAGCAGTTAACAAGTAGCATCTTTGCCTATGTAGTTGTGTTGGAAATGTATCGTAAACTGGCAAGCAGTAATTCTAATAATGTAATTCCGATGCAAATATTTATATCAACTCAATAATTTTCGGGGGTTTCGCCTGGATCCGCGCCTGAGTTAGGGCCCGAAGTATCGTAATCCGCCACTGGTCTACAACATTCAATGTTCTTCCTGCCCAGGAAGCTATGTGGGTAAGACGGAGAGGTACCTCGACCTTAGTGTGAGGGAACACACTCGTCCTCCCCCTAGTGTGTTAGTCTTCTCGGCATGGTCGCATGACTTTCCCACGGTTGCTAACCTATTCGAAAAAGATATCGTGATAATGTGTCTTTCGAAGCGGGCCGGTCATATTTTAAATCCTAAAAATATTTTATTGATTGACCCTAAAAATTATTTAATTGTCAAATTTGAAAGCAAAAATATGTATATATGTATTATTAAGCGTATTATAAACAGAATGATTCGAATTGATTATATTGATTGCATATTAATTTATAGTTCACTTGCTATATTTAGGACTATACTTAAAAAAACAAAAAATATTGACATTGAAAATTAAAAATATCGGGACGAGTAGGACAGGCTTTAATATAGGGACAGTTGGCAGGCCTGCTTTTCAGATTTCATAATTTCACATCAATATACTGTACAATATAGAAAGGTGCGTACGAAAAATAAAACATACGACTTTATACGACACAATTACAATACATCCATTTAAATATATTACGCCAATTTACCGTAAATCCAAATAATATACCTTTTTAGAGATACAATAACGCTTTAATGCCGGCCTGCTTGCTGTAATTGTGTTCACACGAAGTTTCAACTAAAACCAAGCTTAAATTTCTGAGAAAATCGACTCTAAACATACACATGACGGACAGGTCCTTTTATAGAGATGCGACGACGCATCTAAAAAAAACAATTGCTAGGGCCAAGTTAAATATGGGAACCGCCTCACCTTATTCCGGCCACTTTGGTGAGGACCTGCTTCACCTCGGGGTGTTCCCTCGTCTTGCCACGGAGGAGCGTCCTAGCCCAAGAGTCGCAGGCGAACACACCGCGGAGCAGTCGAGCCAGACATGTGTCCAGAAAGGCGGGCAGGTGTTCAGCCATCTTCCACAACAGGGTCAGGCAGGCAACAAAGTGGTGCGACTGGCGTCGGCCCGCTTGCCCAACTCCCGCCAACAGCGTTTCCATGGTGACCAGGCATCGGGTGATCAGCATGTCCAGCTGATCGATGAGATAGATGCCCAACGCCTCCACCGATTGGGCAGCAAGCAGGAGGGCCAGCGAGGTGGACTCCTGGTCCCAATTCTCTGTGGTCATCGAGGCCAGTAGGTGGGCGATCAGCTGAATTTGGAGAGTGAAGAGGCCCTCTTATAGAGATGAGAAGAAAGTTGAATGTCTGCCCGTTTGCTTTGAATATGTTCATACCAATTTTCAACTAAAACCGAGTATGCTTCAATTGTGCATACCAAGTTTAGGAATGTGGCAGTCAATTAAATTTCGAATTTTTCTCCAAAATGAATGGCTGGTGAGCCAAAAATGGATGACTACATCTGTAGCGTCTTCGGAATTCCCCAGTCACATACAGATGCGTTGCTTAGCAGCCGTCTTCGGAATTCCCCAGCCACATACAGATGCGTTGCTTAGCAGCGGTCTTCGCAATTCCCCAGCCACATACAGATGCGTTGCTTAGCAGCGCTCTGGAAAAGATTCGACGCCAACCAATAGATATCGAATATACAGTAGATAAATCATCTAGATTTTTTAAATAATTTTTTTAATGACCCCCGCCATTTCATCAGGAAACTATGTTTCATATTATATAATACTAGCGGAGGTACTCGGCTTCGCTTGGGGGATACCTAGAGCAATAAAATACACAGGGAACAACCAAATTTTCAAGTAAATAATTTATCCTGATGATTCAGTAAGAAAAGGCAGAGAGGAGAATATTGTTGAGAAATAATTTATTTGTATCAAATCGCGTTCAGCCCAAGAGGGCTAATGGGCTTAAACCCTGCTTAATCATGAATAAACCACAGTAGAAATGTAGCCAATTTTTACATATAATAATAATTCTGAGGTATACTACTTTCAAATTTATTAGTAGTACAATAAAACCGTAGGATATTTTTCGAAATCGTATGTTTTTACTCGGTATTATTATTTTCATTATAAAATAATTAATAAGAATTAAAAAATGTATTTAAAACCGGGTAAAAACATCCACAGCAACATACTGATACCAAATCTGCCCCTTAGTTTTGCTCTGAGATCAACCGCTCAAAATTCATGCTCAATCATCATACTCAAACTTTGAATATACAGTAAGCATGACGTACATACTGTACAATATATACATTCATTCATTCATACAGACAGGCACAGACCCTTTTCTAGAGATACAAGAACGCATCTTTACAGATATTACAGCAATATCTTGACGTCTAGTGCGGTCAAATTGCTGTGTAAACGCTCACCTGTTTGAATTGGTTGTTAGCAGAGGAGGACGCGGAAGAGGAGGCCAATAGTCTGGTTAACTCTTTCCCACAACCAAGAGCCATTTGTCGCACCGATTGGACGTCTCCCGGCCGAACAATACGTTCCAACTTGTCACCCGGAGTTATGCAAAAGGTAGTTACTGTCTTGGCGCATCGATCGAGAACGGCATGCAAGTGGGGCTGGTGGTGTTGGTGCCCGGAAGAGACAGGAAGGCCGGATAGGAGGCTGTAGAGAAGTTCCAGACCGTGTCGACGGACGGAGGCTTGCGGGTGGCTGTAGAGGGCTTCCAGTGCTGTGAGATATTCCACCTGAGGTACAGCTTGATGAATCTGATAAGGGGGGAATGAGTGAAAGAACATGGCGATGAGGGTGTAATGGCATCAGATACAACTTACGTAGGTAACACCAAAGGCCTAATAGGAGAGGGGTCACAATTGGAGAGACTGCGAGTAGAAACGGTGGGAAAGTGAAGGATAACGTTGGGTAGTCACGGACATGAGGAAGCCCCCATACAGCAGCCTTCTGTGGCGAGGGTGTCCGGCTCGGCAAGTAAAGTGTTGCATTCCCTGGGCCTTCTTCTTCCCACCCTGTTCCCGCGCGTCGCGGATAAAGGCGGGCTACCCAACCGGAGGGCCTCGGAGAGACTGAGTGAGGGGCCCAGAGGCGGAGTCGGTAGGGCGTCCAGGACGGGCACTCACATAGGAGGTGCTCGACGGTCTCAATTTACCCGCAGTTGGTGCACAGAGGATCGGTGGTTCCTATGATTTCTCTCTATTTCTCTGTTCTCTCACAATAATTTTCCTCACTTCTCACTAACTTTTCTCTCTTCTAATTCCCGGTCACTTTTCTCTGTTTTCTCTCTTTCATTTTTTTTCTCTTCTAACTCACTCTTCACCATCACTTTCCTCTCTTCTAACTCTGTCTTCTCTCTCTCACTTTCCTCTCTTCTAAATCTCTCTTCTCCCTCACTTTCCTCTCTTCTAATTCTGTCTTCTCCCTCACTTTCATTTCTTCTATCTCCTCCTTCACTTTCCTCTCTTTAATCTCTTTCTTCTTTCTGTTGTCTCTCTCTTTCCCTCACTTTTTCTCTTTTATCTAACTCTTCTACTTCACTACCCTCTCTTCTAACTATGTCTTCTCTCTCACTTTCATTTCTTCTATCTCCTCCTTCACTTTCCTCTCTTTAATCTATCTTTCTTCATTCTGTCGTCCCTCACTTTCTTCTCTCTCTCTCTCACACACACACTTTCCTCTCTTATATCTCTGTTTTCTTTCTATTCTCTGTTCTCTCTCTCCCCCCTTTTCTTTCCTCTCTTCTAGCCCTCTTTTCTTTCTCTTCTATGTTCCTTCTTTTCTGTATATCTTCTCCCTCATTTTCCTCTCTTCTATCTCTGTTTCTTTCTCTTCCTTGTTCCCTCTTTTCTTTATCTCTTTCTTATCACTTTCCTGTCTCTTACCTCTCTTTTCTCTGTCTCTCTCTCTTCCACACTCTTGTCTTTCTCCTTTTTCTGCTCTCTCTCTTTCCTCATTTCATCTTTCACTTCTCTCTCTCGCGGCTGGATGAATGAGAGTTCATTGTCATCTCAAGTTAGGCAGAACTTCGGATATGAAGAGAGAAGTGTATAAAAGAGTATGAATGAGAGCGAGTAACTCAGCAGAAATTCTGGAGAAGTGAAAGGCGTCTCGGTCGTTACCTTGTCGAGAATCCGGTAGGCAGCCTGTTGGGCACCTCTCCACGACTTCTGGGCGTGGATCTTGTTGGCTGCTACGAGTAGGAATCTCAGCACTTCCTCCAACAAAGCGCTGATCTCTGGGATGATGCTAGCACCTCCAGGAGCCGCACAACTCTCCGCCAATTGGTTCCCGTGGTGTGAATCGGTTAGGTGGGCCTCCAATACGGTGCACAGAGCCGTGTAGAGCTGACAGGCGTCGCTGTTTCGATCTCCGTCGTTCACCTCGCCAACAATGGAGACGCGCAGTGCGCAGAAGAACGAGTTGACTGTGTCCGTCTCTAAAACCGCCTGAAACATACATAGATAATTGCACTTGGACCAATCACAGACTGTCAGAGCGCAATCTCACCTGATTCGAAGTTGTTCTTCGTCTCTTCGCTTTGGGCATTTCCTCGGGGACCTGGCCCGCGGCATCTTCCTCGCCGGTCAGATAACGCAGGAAGGCGAACAGAGTAGACCATGTGTACATCTGTTCTACTGGGTCAACACATGACACCAGTCGAACCAAGAATGTGGCGTCCATGTCGCTGACATCTGTACAAAAAGGAAAGAAACGGTGGCCTTATACAGACAGACTATCGATAAATAGTAGTGGAAAGAGAATAGAATCACTCCTTTTAGGGAAGACTTCGACCTGTCTTAAAGTTCCAAGACGGACTGAGCGTAAACTACAAAAAACTGCTGCTCATTAAGATTTCTGCTTCAGTAAAATCGCCTACTGAACAACTGAACTGGCCGCTTTTTCCACAGCTGCATTCAATTCCACAGTTTTTAGAATTGCATACACTGATTTAAAATACTGATCTATAGCATCAATATGGGATGCGTTTGCTTGCAACTCTCCCCCCTCTCTCCTCCTCCCCCTCCCCCTCTCTCTCCCCTCCCCCTCTCTCCCCTCCCCCTATCTCTCCCCTCCCCCACACTCTCCCCTCCCCCACACTCTCCCCTCCCCCTCTCTCTCCCCTCTCCCACACTCTCCCCTCCCCCTCCCCCCTCTCTCTCCC
>JAUYWV010070783.1:0-15700 GCA_032274565.1 Nematoplana nigrocapitula | reverse complement strand
AAAGTATGTGGTGTAAATTTTCCTCTACTTCTTCTGTTTTAAATTTATCCAACTATGTTCTCTCTAAGGTTGATCTCCAACTCCTTAGTTTTGGATTAAATTTCGCTCTTCCGTCTGACAAATGTTTTCCTAATTTCATTAAGTCTATGTACAGCTTTCCTCAAAACAGTGTCAATTTCCTAAATTCTCATTTATTTTCTATTTTCGACACTCTTTCTAGGAAAACCAAGACTAAATTTAAACGCTACAGTCTTGCCCTAATCAATCTTCGCAAAAACAAGGGTATCCATATTTCTAGCGCTGATAAAGGGGGCAAAGTTGTTATCTTAAATACCAATTCTCATTCCGAAAAAATGAAATCGCTGTTATCTTGTCCGGTTACTTATAAAATTATTCCCACTAACCCTCTATCTAAAATGCAGTTTTGCTTTAATTCTGTTTTAAAATGGTGACAAACGCAAAAATTGGTCGTTCTAATGTTTTAAAGATTTTTTACATAAAAATGGTTTTTCTTAAGGATATTTAAATAAGGTTATTTAAAAAATCCTTTAAAAATACCCTTAACAAAAAACCTTTTGGAAAATCCTTTTCTAACACAGTAGACATATTGAAAACTACAATGTATCTGTTAAGTAAAATGTCAGTGTTTTCATTGGATTTCTATTAGATTAGACCAACAGATGCCATGTTTTAAACGGCGTTCATCCGCGCACTGAAGCCAGTTGAGTGACTAATCAATGACTTACAGTAGGATGTGTTGATACAGTGCCGAGTAACTTAGCAATTTTTGTGTGTTTCCCACTCTCCGGACTCTCGATTCCCAAGAGATGTGTTACTCACAGTAATATTACGTAACTAGAGAGTTTTTAAGGAAAATCTATCAATGAAGATGCCAACCGCGCTTTTTTACAGACCCTATATTAAACGCGTCCGCTAGCTCGAAATGCAACCAAAGATTATCTCTTGCAATAAATGTTCGGCTCGAATGCTGTCGCTATTTCTATGGAAGCATTACAGTTCGCATATCCATAACTGGGATAAAAATAACGTAAAGATTTGGTGTCTTAAAAAGTGTCTAAAATGGAACCTGTGATTCCCGTAGTGTTGTTTAATGACTGGCAGCGCGCTGTGTGAGGCTTTCACAGTCGCGTTTGAGTGATGTTGTTTTTAAAGCGAGCAGTGCGTTGTTGAGTTGCTTCTTCGTTTCGATGCACTCTCATTCTTTTGGCAGCCCGTGATTTGGGTTGCAATTTGTTGATTTTATTTTCTTTGACATTTTGTTGCGAATTATAATCACTACAATAATATGACAATTTTATAATTTATAATTTCAATTTAATTCAATTTTTAAGCCCGTGTGTATATTCATTAGTTAACAAATTAATCAATAATTTGATAATGATGTGGCAAATTTTGTTCGAATCACTAATGAAAATTTGGAAACTTTGCGTATAATGTGATACAACTAATCGATCAATAAATCAATAATGTTAAATGCTATACGACTGTTGTGGTCAGTAGTGATTTCACTGGGACTTAATATGTTCTTATAATCTCCCTGAAGCTTCATTGAGATCGAATATGAAGAACAGGATAGGGAATAATAATAATAAATAGGTATAGTGTAAAAGTGACGTACATTCTACTCAAAAGGGGCCTAAAACGGACCATTAAAACGAAAACTGTGGCACCCATACGCCATTGAATGTGTGAGTACATAAAATTGCTGCTCTCCCCCATTGATTGTCTGGGAGGAGATAGCTTTCATACAAAGAGACAGACAGACAGTTAATTTTTTGGGAAAGCTCTTCATATTATCGCATTCCAAGGATAGTTTCTATCCTGTGCGGAAGCTTCACGAAGCCCAATATGATCCTTGCATCGTAATTACCTGGCTGGTGGAGCCGGTGGAAGCTGTGGTGTACTTGCTGGGACATGGCACACAGTTGGTCTGTCCGGGTTCGCTGGCATTTCGAAATTGGCCTTTGGGGCATTTCTCGCATTTGCCCTGAAAGTTGAGCTGCTCCCCGTCGACGCACTCACGACAGCCGGTCGAATTGGAGGTACTCGTCTGGCCGTTGGGGCAGGCCAAACACTGGGCCTGGGTGGGGCGCAAATGTGGTTCAAGTGAAGTGCGTTAGGATTATGGAATTATATATATACCAAACATATTATCATTCGAGGTGGCCATCTATAGCAATGCGGCCGTAAAGTCGATTTCATACTGTTCCTAAACAAAGTGCGATCTTTTTCATTTAACCTATTGTACTATATATACTGTAGTTCGTAGCAATTCTGAAAAAATACAAGCTGAAAACACTCAACGAAAAACTTTGTTTATTGGTGTTCAACGCAGTTCAAATTATAAAAGTGAATTCAGATGATGCTGCTACCGCGGAACATTGAAGGCAATAGGGATTTAAGATGATCCAGCTGGGTTATTCTATCTTTTCTTGTTGTTAAACATACGATTGAAATGCACGACTTCAACACACTGAAAGAATTATGTAAGAAGCATTTATTTTGACATTGTCGAAATTCCACACAGATATTATTCATAAAATTTCCCGACCAGTTTCGGGTGCAATATTTATTTTCAAGAGGTTTTATAAGATTCGTTTATAAGATATTGGCTTGTTCTTCCAGATAAAAATACACACTGATAAGCCTCCATTGAAAAATAATAATGATGCTGCTTCTTAAATGTATATTGTAGTTCTGCTTCATATCCCTTGTTTAAATCATACATATTTGACATTCCTTGCAGTTAGATTTTAAAAGAAAATTTATATAGTAATAAAGACTAATGTGCTGAAAAAATAAATGTTGTCATTGGCGAATTTTCGTTTTATACTCCATCAAGCCAAATATATAATGAGGTAAAGCAAAGTGTGCAACACAATTGTATTGTATTTTGTATTGTATTTTACCACTCAAATCTGTACAAAGTACACTAAAAGTACAACAATAGGGAGTAACAGGAAAGAGAGAAAGCTGTTAATATAGTCGGTCTCATTTTATGAATCCTTGCTTTCTTGACCGCTTTCCTTTGTATGTTGTCATAGAAATGAGCAGAGAAAACTTTCACTGTCAACTCATATGTTTGTTATACGTAGGCTTCGATTTGTGTGCAGTTAGGAAGCACGTACAGTAGATAGACATTGCATTTGTCGGATTTGCGGTGTTCATTGTATCTTGATTGGAGAGTTATGTGTGTTATATAATCAGACTGGCAGAGTTTGCAAGTGGTGATGGAATAGACGATTTATTTCCTCTGGCAAAGGTCTCTATTTTCGGAAATGCACAGTGCGATGCAGGGATTACTTTTAGTCAGTCTTCGTATTACACATTTGACATAATTTCGTTAAAAAACATAAAACCGACTGACTATTTACTCACTCAAACGTGAGATTAACACGAAATAGGCTCAACTCTCAAAACTTTTATTTGAATCTACTGTACATAGTCCAAATTCATTGTGATCAATCACTGGGTGTTTAGCGGCAAATCGCTAATGCTGACGTCACAACTATTTGCTATACCTACTGCTGGTTGCGGAGCAACAGTAGCAAGTAGTCTGCAGAGTGCAGGTTTTTGTAGTTGTTCTAGCGTTTTTCTATTTATCGTATAATGGTGGAATTCATGAAAATAATAAGGTCAAAGTATGTCAGTTTTAATAGTACTGAGGATAACTGTAAAAGAGAATATGAGCTTTACAGGAATTGGACTATAGCAATCAGGACCTTAGTCAGATAGGGCAAGCTTTAGAATTCGAGAAGTTTTAAATTATATCCACAAAGAGTAAACTACACTATACCATTTTCCGATCAAAACTGTAATCTACGCATTCAATTTGGAAAATTAATAGACAATTAAAACTGTAAACTAATCAATCAAAATTGACCAGAGCTGTTCAAATTTATAATGCAACTATCCTGTTTTGACAAAATCTTATATTTCTGTAGTAAGTCACGAACGAGCAAAAAAACAGGAACATGTATGTATTATTATAAGTTAACGATCTAGAAGGGGTCTTCCTAAGGCGCAGTGTGCAACTTGCCTATCAACTTCGCGATTGACATCGTTAGCCAATGAAAGACGGACAACTCGGGGTCAGCCAAACACTTTCTCCAAAATGAACTGACAAACAGAATAATGAATTAATCAATAAATCGATCGGTCACCTGGCCTTCGGCGGCGCTGTAGCTGCCCTCCGGACACTCCGTGCAGTTGGTTGAAGTCTCGTTGTAGTATTTGCCGGCCGGGCAACTCTGATAGCAGTAGTCCTCGCTGATGCTGCCGGTTCCCGGCGTAGTCTGACTGCCCGGACACTGCATACAGCTGCTCTGATTGGTTGCATTGTTGTAGTAGCCTGTGTCACAGGGCACGCATTGGCCGCTCGTGTTCAAATTGCTGTAGGTTCCCGCAGGACATTCGACTGACCACAGACATGGTGAAGCGAGCAACTGCACAAAACTTATTGAACACTATTTACGCAACCATTTAAACAAGGCACGGTAAATCCATGATGCGTCCTAGTCCCCTCATTCGCTTACATGCTTTAATTATGTTTTTAGCCTGCCTTGTTTTATGCTATATATACAAGGTGATCCATAAGTCTCCATACGAGCAAAGAAAGCATTAAATAGGTCATAATAAAAATCATATATTAAAAATATATTTACCAGTTTATTAAAACGTTTTGGTACAACACATTTATAAGATAATAATTGATTGACACATTAAATATCAAATGGTCTGCACACCATTGTGTGCTCAATGCACAAACGCATTCTTCAGAAGGTGCGTCTGCTGAGGGATTCTGAGCAATTAATTACTCGAGGTTTGAGAATCCCCCAGAGGGCATTGTCATAGGAAGACAAATCACGGCTTCGTGCGGGTCAAGAGACTGGGCCAAAATTTCTAAACCACCTGTCGGGGAACATGTCGTTGTTCAGAAAATGTCTCGTTTCGTGTGCGGTATGTGCTGGAGCATCGTCTTTCTGGAAGTGGGAAGAATTTGCAATGCCCCTTTCTTCTAGGGCACGAATAAACTCTTCTTGGAGCAACTGTCTGTTTTTTCACCAGTTATACTACTGGTTAAAAAGAATAGGCCAATGAAGTGTCTGGCTGATATGGCTACCGAAGCCATAACAGTTGGTAGATGCTGCTATATTTGCTCCCAAAAAATGGGTTTTGTTTTGACCAGAAAGATATTCCAAGTCTTCCGCTACCCTCGGCATAAAATGCACACTCATCAGAAAAGAAAAACTTATTGCGGCGAACTGGATTATCGTACCTAGCCAAAATTTGCTGGCAAAATGCTAATCTGTTCTGACGATCCTCTTCGGATAGGAATTGCACTTTCGTTGGTCTTCATGATTTCAGACCCAAGTCTTTAGTCATTTAGTCAATTTAGTCGATATAATGTTGTACTTGGTACACCCTAATTCCTCAGACCTTCTGACAGGATGCAATAGACTCTCTGACAGTTTCAATTTCATCTCCTCGTGCGGAAGGACGACCAAATTGTTTTGTGGTGAAAAATTGATCCACACTGAAACAGTTTTTCCTGCCAGGTCTGAATAACTCGTGTATCGGGGGGGGGGGGAGGGGGAATCCCATCAAACATTTCTTTCAATCGTTTCTTTAAATTGCGTAGACCTTTTATCACATGCGTCGTACCAAGTTGCTGCAACTATTTTAAATTCTATCGTGTATTCACTTTGGTCAACCATTTAAACTGTTTCAAAACAAGTAAACTTGTTGTGTAAAAGTTATTCAAAGCAGTAATAAAGCAATCGACAGGCAAAGTTCATTACGCAGCCAATCAGAGTGCGTGTTGGATTTCAACTTCGCTGACGCAAGTGAAGTAGAGAATCAATAGATAGTAACTTTCAAAATTTTTATTTTATATTTATTTATGTTGCTTAAGAAGCAGACGCTTTATATACCTTAGTCCACGTTACCCTGAAAAAAACTACAACCAATCTCAAAGGTCAAACTCAAATCAACTTTGAACATAGTCGTGACGTACGGACAGACCATTCTATAGAGAATGCACCTGAAAGGTGTGAAGTAAAGTTTCAAGTTCATGCGTCCCGTTACGTCTGCTCCTCAGAAAACGGTCATCATGTCAATTTTATTGTAGGTTACCTCAAATGACGTATGACCAAGGACGGAAGGCAGAAGCTGGAGTAAGCAGGCAAGTGGGGGGTTGCAGTTTTCCAAGTGATGCGGCACATCCGACTGTATAATTCTACATATGGTAATATCCACTACGTTCTACGTTAGTGAGATGTGAAAGATGACAACTAAGGTCACGGAATTCTTTTGACGTATTCCACCATCAAACGTTGTCTGTCAAGTAGCCGCAAAATTAGCGGGGGGATCAATTCTGTACAGATGAAGAGATCCTCCGAAGAGTTCAATCCGAAATAATTCGACATATTGTTGGTTGACAGTATACGCCTTCATGAAAGTCGTACTAGTTTCGCAGCCTCTGGACACCTAAAAGGAGAATGGAAATTCGCAAATGATGACGAAATAAGTAACTCAACCAATCAGACTGTAGTGCGTCATATGTACTGTAGGCCAAGGTCCCGACCAGCAGGAACAAATTAGAGCAAAATAGATCAAGGTCACGTAGAGTGGAGGGAGTTTACCAGAGGGAATTCCACTTTGATCTACTTTACTCTGATTGTTTCCTGTTGGTCGTGACTCATGACGTCCAACAATCTGATTAGGTGACTTACTTATGATGTCATCCTTTGGGAATACTCATTCCATTTTTAGGTGGTTGAGAGGCTGCGAAGCTATTACTACTAATAGAACGCGAAACATCTGGTTTGTTTCTTCTGCCACTTGACAGTTGAACGTGGTACTAGCATTGGACCAAATGCGAAAATAACGCAGAAAAGGGACGAAATTGAAACAGGCGCGTTGCCAGGGGGTGGCTAGGGGGGGGGCAGCGCCCCCTGAGATTATTTTCGTCCCCCTAAGCTGAGTTAAATTAAAAAAAATTAAAGGTGAAAATAATACCGTAATTTAATTATTATATAAATCATTCATAACAAAAATAAATTCCTGCTCATAAACTGTCAGTGCAAAATAATTTTACACTAACAGCTTACGAGCAGGAAGTCTAGTATGAATTTCTATGCTAGATATAATTCACTGAGCTGAGTCAGCTGCGTGAAAGGCAGACATTATATACTCTCTATCTGTCTCTGTTTTATTTGGACTGAATTGGACGCTACATTTGTGGTGAATTTGTGTGCCTTATGTGGACCTAATGTTGGGTCGAAATGATCATTGCATCGAATAAAACTTAACTTGATGTTACTTATTTTTTCCTTTTAAGTGTATTACAACTTTTGTCAATTTTGTTTATTAGAAAATCATAGGTAGGCTATTACTATTGGATAATAAATTTGAATCGATAAAATAAAAATGTTAAGTTTTATAGAGAAATACTCATAACAAATGTGTCCCTCTATAATTGGCTTGCCCTCCCTAAAATTAAAGTCTGGATACGTGCCTAAATTGAAATGTAGAGCGCATAACGCAAAAAAATTCCCCAAATCACACACAGATAATAATAATATCGAAAGAAAAAAGGTGAGGATGTACATCCAGAAGAATCGAGAACTGTCTGGAAAGACGACTCACCGCAGGAGTCGTCCTGCACACTGGTTCCCGGTTCGCAGGAAGTCGTGGGCGCCTCACTGCTAGATACGCTGATTCCCTCCGACTCAGGGTAGCCTGATTTTATTGAACTGTACGCAGTGTCGGCAGAGTCTGCGGGCATGTCCGAGGTGACAGAACCGGTATTAGTAGTGTCTCGCTTGCGACGCCTTCCAGAGACAGCAGCATCGCAGATCAACTATACAATGCAAAACCACACACGTACTCCACACAGTTAGTACTCACTACTGTGTCTATGGGAAAGAACATATGTTGGTGGTCTTGCTGTGAAATGTTTAAGAATCTCAACACAACAGCAGAAAAAACAATAGAACACAACAATAAGGGACTAAAAGAAAGAGGATGAATAATAATGAAGGAGAACATGGAAGAAAATAATTTAAAAACAGAGAAAAGAAAGACGAAGATCAGAATGGACGGAGAATGTGGAGGACAATGATTTGAAAACTAAGTAAAAAGAGACGAGGATCAGAATGAACGGAGAACATGGATGACAATGATTTGAAAACAAAGTAAAGAGAGACGAGGATCAGAATGGACGGAGAACATGGA
Source organism: Nematoplana nigrocapitula (assembly GCA_032274565.1). Classification (NCBI taxonomy): domain Eukaryota; kingdom Metazoa; phylum Platyhelminthes; order Proseriata; family Nematoplanidae; genus Nematoplana; species Nematoplana nigrocapitula. Next base: position 7,441 of record JAUYWV010070783.1, on the reverse strand, counting down.
GGACAATGATTTGAAAACAGAGAAAAGAGAGACGAAGATCAGAATGCACGGAGAACATGGAGGACCATGATTTGAAAACAAAATAAATAGAGACGAGGATCAGAATTGACGGAGAACATGGAGGACAATGATTTGAAAACAAAGTAAAGAGAGACGAGGATCAGAATGGATGGAGAACATGGAGGACAATGATTTGAAAACTAAGTAAAGAGAGACGAGGATCAGAATTGACGGAGAACATGGAGGACAATGATTTGAAAACAAAGTAAAGAGAGACAAAGATCAGAATGGATGGACAGCATGGAAAAATGTTGCCAAAGAGAGGTTCAATAATGGCGGAGGGAGTGAATACATTGTACAGGGCATGTTAGCAGGCAGGCAATAGAAACAATATATTCATTCGGCCAAATGTGTGGTCAAATATGAAAATAAAAAATAAATAAAACTCACACTACTAAATTTTATGTCACCGCAAGTGTCGTCTTTGCAAAGACCTGTTATTTTCTTAAATATTTTCCTGAATAGGTCAAACACTTTGGTTGAATCACATGTGACGGTCGCGCTGTAGCTGAAAGTTATTGTCATCTTCTTTCTGCCTTTTTTGAAGCGTGAGCAAGACGGGAAAGTGAATGGTTCCCGACTGGTCGGAGGATTCCAGACTCCACGGCTGTCGCAGGTGTAAAATGGTGGAACCCCTTTTTCAGCGAACCGTGTGCCCTCTGCAGGTATAGGTAAACGAAAGTACAATTTCGCAAAAATCTAATCAAAATCAATATTTCTACTGCATCGTTCTCAACGTAACCTGATAACGAAAACACCAATCTATTAAATATTGGTTGCGTATTTAACAAAACAAGTAGGATTACCCCGTATAGCGTTAGTAATCCAATCTATAATAAGGAATTTGAATTCTGTAGTATATTGATTTAGCATCGTAGAAATCTCCATTCTCCTAGTTGATTCATTTCGCATTGCAATCAATAATCTCTTATTCTGCAGAATTCAAATTTATCAATCGGCTACTGCAGAATTCAAATTCCTGCAGAACATTGATTTATCATCGCAGCAAAAACATGGTTTTTGGGGTATTTTCTGCTGTGGGCCTCTCATTTAGAAATTTTCCATCTCGTGGCTATTTTTCTCATTTTACCCATTGGCGTGGCATTTTTTGAGTCATCAAGCATGCACATCCGTCAAGAGAGTTGGGAGAAAAATACCGGGTCAGAGGCATACATACATACATACCCACATTTCTCAAATTATAGATAGGATTATAAATAGGATACTTTAATATTTATATGTACTACATCGTGGTTATAATTTTCGTTAATATGATAATATAATTACTGATGTAAAATTCTCACTCTCCCATTTGCATGTACATAACACGGTAGGGCACGGGATAGGTGCGATGATGCATATTTTGGCTGTATACAAAAAGAAGGTTTGGAATACCCGACTCGATCAGTGCACACGATAGTAATACATAGCTCGTGTTTTATTGCGAATTTGAAATTATTGAAAAAGTTTAGACTTTCAAGGCATGTGAGGGTTTTATGCTTGAAAACGAGTGAACTATGTAGTTATAACAATAACGAAAACAAAATGTTCTGATAGAGAATGAAAAAATCATTAAAAATCTTACTTTTGCACTTTAACTTGCACGTATGTACCCCGTCTTGTTTGCGGCATTCTGCGATAGTGTTCTCGTCAGTCACGTTGGGATATTCGCATAGGGACGCTGAAGCGGAATTACAGTATATGGAGAATAGTATGACCTGATAAAGGTCCAGCTGTCATATGTCTACTGCTATCATTCGCTATCGGCTCATCCATAGTGATTGTGACTAAAAAGAGAAATTGTTGAATCGTATACATACAGTACCCTCGTAGTAGTAGTAGTAATAGTAGAAGGCGACCCCTTCCCCAAAGCCACGTGCTAAGGGGGTCCGCCGTCCAGCTCTCCAGGCCAGCCCATCCCAGCCTTTTGCTGCAGGCAGCGCCACCGCCCCGAAAGGGTCTGTCCAAGAAGATCCGGGAATAAGGATTGTAGGAAAGTAGGTGCATGTAGAGAGGTAAGGCGTATTAGATATGTATGGCGGGATTGATTTTGTGTTGGTATTGTTGGAGGAGTGGAGATTTGTCTGAGTTATGAGAGAATTCTGCGTTTGTCGTGTGTGTGTGTGTTTGTTCCGATTTGTTTATGGGTGGTGGTTGTTGGTCGAGAATTTTGTTATGTGGGCGCTGTGTGAGGCAATTGTTTACTATATGTGTGTCGGTGTGTGAATTGTCTTCATGTTATGTTTGATCGTGTCTTGTGTGGTTTCTGCTGGTGGTGTGTCGATATTTGGGGTGTATGATTGGTTATGAAAGATGGTTTGCTTTTTGGAACGGTAGGGAGCAGGATATTGTGTCAGGTGGTGGAGAGGGTGCGTTGGGAGTAGTGCTTGTTGCCTTGATTGGGATGCCTGCTGTTTGAGGATCTTGCATTCGTCGTGTAGGTGTTGTATGTTTGTGTCGAGTGTGTAGCCTATGGCGATTCGTAGTGATGTGATGGGTGACCAAATGGTGGATGCAAATTGAAGGATGGGTCTGGTGATTGCTTTATATGTATTTGTAATTGTCTATTTGTTTAGTCCCCATTTGGTTGCGGTGAGTTCTTTGAGGATTGGTATGCTCATATTATTGTTGATCGTTATCATTTTATGGAAGCACTGATTATGTGCATAGCTCTAAATGTAACCAAAAAACTATCACTTCCAATAAATGTTTGAATCGAATGTTGTCACCATTTCCATGAAAGCATTACAGATCGCATAGCTATATAAATAACCGATATAATTTGACGTATAAAGGTTTGGAAGTCTTAAAAAGTGTCTACAAAAACTCTAAAAACCGAAGTTGTGGCTTTCATAGCGTTTGTGTGATGACAGGGAGCGCGCTGTGTGAGTCTTTCGCAGTCGCGTTCGTGGGATGTTGACGCCCAGTTGCATCTAAGGCGAGCGGTGCGTTGTGTCGTTTCTTCGTTTCGATGCACTCTCATCCTCTTGGCAGCTCGTGACTGGGAGTCATTAGTTGATTTTATTTTCTTTGGCATTTTTTGTCGCGAATTGAAATCACTATGTCAACTTTATAATTACTATGTAAGTCTGCGTTCCGTTTTTTAGATTAATGAAACCTTGAGGACTTGATAGTGAAAGCTCAAATTAAAGTAAATGATTCTAATTTAATTGTCAAATTTTCTACGAATAAAAGAAAGCAGAAATGTTACTCACGAACAACCGCAATGGGAAATTCGCATGAAGCCGTATTGCCGGCCGAATCTTCTGCTACGTAGGAAGCTTCGTATTCGCCCCAGGCAAGCAGCATACCTGGATGAAAAGCGATATATTACAAATACAAATAAAAAAATCAAGGTAGGGATAAGTATTGTAATCCTGTAACCGCCATCTACTTAAGTGTTGTTGTTGTACATAGGATTTCCCAGAATTATCTCCCAACATATTCTAACCAGTGCAGAGAACAAATATGATGATTGCCCTCTCTTGGGGACTGTTGTATACCCTCCAGTACCTCAGCGCACATAGTTGGATGACATTTTGTTTAAATTGAGAAACTACAATATACTATATATGCCCAAGTTTGATATGTTTTCGGAGTCGATGACCGGGTCGGTAGCCACATATCTAAAGGGGTTTCAGCTCATCTGGTGGTATCCAGTCTGATAACAACAATAAGAAGCTAGCTTAGCTGGTATGACCACTTCTCACCATCGACGGGACTGGCCAAAATAATCCTACACGAAACATACTGTAGAGGCAGATGGTAGAAGCCAGTAGGGGAGGGATAACAGCTGACAGTGGACATGGTTTCTGCTATCTGATAGCCAGATGACTACTTCGTTGTTCTGGAGTAGTGAGGAATAAATTAATAGCTCCTGAAACTAAACACAGACTGGGAGCTCAGTGTCCCCGCTCACCCGGACTGTGCGACTTGTTGATATTCACTATCTCGCTGTCGTCAGTGAAAACCGGTTCGATGAAATTGATTTTGGCCACACGATTGTCCGGACTGGCGATCACAATTCCCTCCGTTGGGCATTTTGTCACATTGGGCGGAATTTTGTCTGAAAGAAAATAAGGAGTGGAAAATGAGATGGATATGGTGCGGTATCCAACTCGCTTTTATCATCATTCTCTCTCTTTATCACCTCTGACCAATCCTTTCTCGCACTCTCTCCTCTCTCTATTTTCTCTTCCACTCCCCCTTTCCTTCGCCTCCCCTCTCTTACTCTCATTGTCTCATGTCTATGTAACATATTTAAAATGTCTATGTCACATAGTTCTTTCAAAATTTGAAATTCAAATTTTGAAATCGATGGATTTATTTTTGTACATTTAATAAAAAAATTAGTCAGCATAGAATTAACCAACGAACATTTTAGGGCTATGATATTTTATGACTTTAAAAGCGAATTTTTACCACCCCAGGAAAGTTTAAAACGATTACAAACTGATTTTGATGAACTGTCTCCATCAAGGTCATGTGTCTACAAAAGGTTTGCTGAATTTCGTCATGGTCAAAAGTCCCTGGAACATGAAGACCGTTCAGGATGACCACTGACCAGTCTCTGCCACAAGTGGGATATTGAAGAGAGTGTCAGCAAGTTTGTTAATAAAGATCGTCAAATAACATTGGAAAACATCAGTGGAATCTGCACACAATTTCAGCAACACAATGGCAAGAATGCTTTCAGATATGGTTCAAGCGAGTGAAAAAGTGTATGTGCATTGCACTTTATTTTGAAAAGCTGTAATTCTTTTGTGTATAGGTATATTTTGAAATGTATTTGAATGTATTACAATAATTTTTGATTAACATAGCACATACTCGTACAAAAATGTTTTGAATGCAATGCATGCCAAATGAAATTTTTCAATACAACTTCATAATTTGAATTTCAAATTTTGAAAGAATTATGTGACATGAACATTTAAAAAATATTTTTGACTTAGACATTAATCTTCCTTATAGCTAATAAATATAAGCAAAACATATTTCTCAACTAGCAGAGGGTACCCGCGTTGCTGGCCAATGGAATAGGGCACATGCATAACACTAACCCTAACCCTGCCCTACTCCGGTCCCCCATTCTCGGGGATTCCCTGCAACTTTTGATTTATGCAATTTTCTTTGGAAGGCTTCCTTCTGCCCGAAACGGCCATTTCACACCGTTTTTAGCCACCTTGACCTCGACCCCGACCCCTTGATCTCGACCTCGCCGCCTATGTTACCCGCAGGGTCGAGGGGTCATCTATGCAAAGTTTCGGGTTGCTGGCACCAACGGTCCGCCAACCTGGACCAAACAGACTCTGCCTGAAACGGCCATTTCAAACCGTTTTTAGCCTCCTTGACCTCGACCGCGACCTCGCCCCCTCTATGTTACCTGCAGGGTTGAGGGGGTCACCCATGCAAAGTTTCGGGTCGCTCTCACCAATGGTCCAACCGCCCATCCGGAACAAACAAACACACCGACAACTTGACAAATATATATATAAGATTATGTTTTCCTACCTAGTCCACGATCTCATTGACCGGCCCTCGTATAATGAGTTCAAAGTCTGCTTTTGAAAATTTCAATTATGTATGTGACACAATATCTTTAGAGCATCCAAATCAGGGAAATTTGTTTAGGCCCAAAAATGTTTCTCTGGTGCTCAGCGTGACCTCACCCAGACGGATATCGCAGTTGGCGCCCTTGTATCCGGGCGGGCACACGGTCGGTTGTCCGGTCACAGTCGGTGCCCGTCTCTCGACTTTCCCCTTCAACGAGATATCGAATCCGCTCCACGAAACCAAATCGCTTATCCCGAGCACACTATCCAGGAGAGAGGCATTGGCTGCCACTTTGCTCCACTGCTTCGAACTGATCACCTTCGTGTACACGTTGACTTGGGAGACGAAACCAATGAAGGAGGAGGAGGCTTGCGCCGACTAAAAATGGGCGGATAGCATTCATAAGGTTGTTAGTTAATCCGCATTAGATTGACAACATTTCTCCAGCGACTTCTCATGTTTCGACCATAGACATCCATCCCCCATGCAGCCGCCTTCTCGTGGCGAGGTGTCCTGATCAGGCAGGACCTCCAACTCTCTCTCTTCCTACTTTTTCTGACTTCTCTTTTCTATTCTTTTCGCACCATTCTCTTTCAGACCGTTCTATACTTTCCTTACCTTTCTCTGACTTCTCTATAATTTCTCTTTCTTCTTTCTCTATTCATTCTCTTTCCCCTCTCGTTCTTTATTATTTTTCTATCTATCTCCTTTCTCTCTCTTTTCTATATATCCTCTCTGCTTCTTTCCTCACTCTTTCATGTCTCTTCTCTCTCTCTCTCTTCCCTGACTCTCTTCTCTTTCTTTCCTCCCTGTCTCTTCTCTTTCTCTCTTTCCTGTCTCTCTTCTCTTTCTCTCTTCCCTGTCTCTCTTTCCTGTCTCTCTTCTCTTTCTCTCTTTCCTGTCTCTCTTCCCTGTCTCTCTTCACTTTCTCTCTTCTCTTTCTCTCTTCTCTTTCTCTCTCCTCTTTCTCTCTTTCCTATCTCTCTTCTCTTTCTCTCTTTCCTGTCTCTTTTCTGTTTCTCTCTTTTCTGTCTATCTTCTCTTTCTCTCTTTCCTGTCTCTCTTCTCTTTCTCTCTTTCCTGTCGCTTTTCTGTTTCTCTCTTTCCTGTCTCTCTTCTATTTCTCTCTTTCCTGTCTCTCTTCTCTTTCTCTCTTTCCTAACTCTCTCTTTAACTTCTCTTTCTCTCTTTTTCTTTTTTCTGTCGTTTCTTTTTTCTCGTTTTCGATTACTTTTCCTCTCTTCTCCTTTTGCTTCCTTACTCTCTCCTTCTCTGTCCCCTCTCTCTTCTCTGTTTTTCTACCCCTCTCTCTTTCACTTTCACGACTTACTTTCCCTCTCTTTTCGTTTTTTACTCTGACGTTTCGAATTAAAACAGCTGCAAAAACTACGACCATAAATATCGTACCGCATACTCACGACAAGAAGCAGTTAGATAGGACTATACAGATGGAATTATGCAGTACTAGCTAAAGTACCCGGCGTTGCCCGGGTATTGGTTTGGGAAGAGGAATAAAAATGGTTAGAACTTAGCACTGCTTGAACTTTATTAACATGTCACAATTTTTTTAGTTTTGTAGAGCCTCCTGGTAGACAACGTTCTAGGTTTTTCCCTCAGAGGACAGGAGGTATAGGCCGTCTGGGTTGCCAACCCTCAAACATCCCACCTACAGCTGGCCATGCGAAAAGACTGGAGATCTTAGGTGAAAGCCCACCACCTTCAGAGACTGGCCTTGATTCTTGTTGATTGTCATGGCATAGGTTAGCCGGACGGGAAACTGAAGTCTTTTGAAGGCAAATGGAAGGTCCGAGGGAATTAGCGGAAT
>JAUYWV010070672.1:0-12898 GCA_032274565.1 Nematoplana nigrocapitula | reverse complement strand
GAAGAGGATGCGATACAGCCGAGCAAATTAACTAAAGAAAAGGATTTGGAAAGTACAAATAATAATGGCAACATTTCTCCTTCGCCCGCGCTCTCCAAGGGGAGCAATCCTTACGCAGCCCAGATATGCTCCAGTTTGGACTTTTCTGGTGGCGGCGCGGGTGATCTTAAAGCGACGGAACTGGACATCACTCAATTAGAGCCCCCCTTTCCCTTGGACGGAGGATGGGGCTGGATGATCGTCTTCGGGAGTTTCCTCTGTATGGTTCTGGTTGATGGGATGTGCTTTTCGTATGGGATTTTTCTGAGTGAACTCGAGAGCACATTCAATGCTTCGAAAATGAAAATGACACTCGGTGGATCACTACTGACGGGATGTTATCTGCTCATGGGTAAGAATAAATGCCCATTTTCTGACTTATTAGAGTGCTCCATATATGCGACTATCCATCGACCGGAATTACATCTTGTTGTACGTCCACGCGGCTGCATTAGCAGAAACACAGAAACAGGAAAACTACTCTCAGCACAATCCTTTATTCACAAACTAAAAGTGATCGATCTTTATCATACAAATTCAAAGATTAGACAAGATTACGCAACTATAAACTAGAAAATAGAGAGACATTATTTGTAAAACAACCAGGAAATATGAAGCATCTTCATTTGTGTCTTGCAGTCTGGCCGACCAGCTCTCTTTTCAGACATCTCCAGGGAGACACTTCACTTCAGGCCTGTCCATTCCACTTTTCCAGAATGCTTTTCTCCCGACGACTTCTTTATCTGCCTTTGCTTCTCACTCCTTGCACCGTATACCTTGCAGGATAGTCTTGGCAAGTCCTTAAACGTGTCCAAACCACAATTAAAAGATATAAACCGAAGTAGTTTGTAGATTTTCGTAGGGCCCGATGACTTGTCTGACTTTTTCACTTTATTTTGGTGATGTGTTCTTGATAAGAGATGCCGAGGAGCTTTCAGATGCATCTCATCGTTGTGGCAGCTATTCTTTCTACGTAAATCTGATGTCAGGATCCACGTCTCACAGACATACAGAAAAATTGAAATAACCGAGAAGCGTATTAGTAGAATCTTTGATCTATATGTTATGTTTCTGTCGCTTTATATAGTGAATTACTATATTAATATAAAAAGCTTCCTTTATTGCTAATTCCGTATAGTCGCGCATTTGCACATAGTCAGATAACTAAAAGATACTTAGGCGCCTGAACACGTGGTGGGGTTGTATGAATCCTATTTTTATACAACAGTTTATCACCATGCGGTCAAGTGGTGAAGTGAAACTATACGAAATCCACCACTATCTTAACTTGGTAGCGAAATTCAACTCACTGCTAGTCGGGATTTGGCTGATAGCAATGTGAAGCTGGTGATATTAGCAGACAGAGTACCGTAATGCAAATGGGAAACTAATTTTCAAAACAAGAGTAAACAAATGTTGGTGGAAGGCACTTTTGTGCTTCATACGGAAATTGCTTTTTGTAATTTGTACTAAAGTGAATGACTGTCTCGTTTGTATGATGATGCAATCATTAATCTATCAATAGTTTGTCTGTCAGTTTTGATTAAAAGCAGAAAAATATCGACAAATTAGCATATGGAAAAGTCGCGTTACGGAAGATCCGAGGTCAGGGGCGGGCAAATCGCAGCGCATTTAGTGTGTCTGTAAGCCTAACGTCACCGTTAATGTAAAATTGACCGAATCAACGCAGTGTCATTTCTTTTGGTTATTTCTTGACGTTAGTGATGTTTCTGGTGAGCGAGATCAAAACACAATTAGTTGTGTTGTAACCTTGCCGTAATTGGCCTGTCTTAAAGGAGGGGGTGACTACCTCTAGTGTACCGTTAGCAGAACTTAGTTCAATATAAACCCAAAATCTGTGCGGAAGTCAATATTTTATACTATTAAGGTGTATGGCGAGTCTATTTTGACATCGGAAGGCGAGTAAGAAACTACCGAGATCAAAGGACCCACTGGAAGTCTATTTTGACTACCGACCGCGTTGATCTTGCGAGTAATCTCTCCGTACAAAAGGCCTTTTCTCTTTTGTATAATGTCGTTTGAATGTTTTGATGTTAGGATTTCATTATTGGTTGTAAAAAAGGAACGAGTAAATGTAATTCTTCTGCACTAAAATGCATTGCTTTTTGTCGTTTTGTTGTCATATTGATCTGACACACGCTATAAAATTGACTATTAGAATTCGACTCTAATAATGAACTATGTAGCACATCTCGTCTTTAGCCAATATGATTGACCAATTCCCATATTCCGCCAATATCGATTACAAGTGACCTAGTTGGAGAGTGATGACGTCAGCTCATCAGCCGTAGGCTAAAGGCCATTAATGGTATGGTTACAAACGGAAGAGTTACAGAGATTTATTGAACCTTCAGTTCCCTCATATTTCACACTAGATTACGATACGTGTCATCAGACTAATGAAACCCTGTTCAGTAGTCTAACGGCTTTTCGATGCGCCCACCCAAGGTGTATACTTTTGCAGTTTCATGTACTATAGTGTGTAATTCCCTGACACTAAAAAAATCATATTTTGTCTTTGCTATGATTTACTGATTTTTTCTAAGTACATCACAGTAAAATTTTCTTTCGTTTGCTGGTAGATATTAAGATATTGTCAAATAAAAGTTTGAAATATTCAATACATTACATTTATGTTAGATGTTTTCTTCTATTTAATAATTTAGGTCCCATAACGAGTGCTCTGGCAAATGAGTTCGGCTTTCGTCCTCTCATTTTCGCGGGGGCTGTTATATCAACCATTGCTTTTTTCGCCAGCGCTTATATTTACAATTTGGACGTCTTCATTGTCGTGTTTGGAATTGTTGGCGGTAGGCAACAAATACATTTCTATACATTTCACAGGAAACTTTGACGTACGTAGTTTTGCTCTATGTACTGTATTTGGGAGCCAATAAATTATGGGATTTAATGAAATATTTGTCTGTCAAGTGAAAGGTTATGATTAGAAATACTCAGTTGTTAACACCAAACTAATAAGTGTTCAAACAGCTGTTTCATCAATTTACATAGGTAAAAGTACCACTTTTTAAAACTTCGTAAAGGGGTTTTGCCTCTTGCTTCCAATAACTGTTTTTGAACATTTTGTCACATTATATTTTTTCGAATTTTATTTAAAGTTTGTTTCACTTCCTTTTCTTTGGAGAACGTAAGTGATTGACGACGTAAAATGTATTAATCCCAAAGTGGTTGATATAGTAGAGTAGACATGTTCATATAAAGATACATGATTTTCTTGTAATTTGATTGATTATTTCCTTTCCACCAATCAGATGCGACGATTTTCTGTTTTAAGAATAGTAGCAGTAAAATTTGGTAGGCATCAAAGCTCTGGTAGGCATGTAATTAGGTTAGTAATTAATTTTCCAAAACAATGATATAGAACACATTCTCGTTTCATTTTGTCTGTCTGTACAGTTTATTTTGCAAAAAGTTAACCGAAAATAAATATTAACCTTTCCGCGAATTTTGCCTACCATACACCTCAAACTGAAATCGCATGTTTTGGCGCGAGTGTCTACTCTATCTAGTTGATTTATTCAAACCTCTTTGTTCAATCCTTGGTTGGTTGATTATTATCACTATGACGCCATCGCGCCATGCTGCTTGTGACTATGTTTTGAGATTGTCTCCAAACAGTGCTGCCACTCCATGCTTTATTGCTAGCGTTTTTCAAAATTGTAATTGACTAAAAGCGGTTAAGATTTCCCATTTTAGTGCTCATAACCTACTGCAAATTGAGTGTCAACAATGTATGTGTCTCTTTAGTTACAAATGGCGTCTCGCAAGTTACAAATTGCATCCTTTTAATAACATTTATTATGATGTCCCACATCTATGAGAAATGTATAATTGTATTGTATTGTTCACAAAATTATAAAATAGATGAACGGATAATTGCTTTTGCTGTACCATTTTATTGTATCTCGTTTTTTAATCAATATACATGCATTGTCCAGCAGAAAATAGCTCAAATTTTACAGGTTAACAAAAAGACCAAAGTACAGTAAATATCATTCAAAAATATGAATAATGTTACAAATGAGGGGATGCAGTTTGTTATTAATTTTGGTTTGGAAATGATATTATCTAAATCAACGTGTTTTTTAACCGAAAAGCTCTCAGTGCCCCTCTGTGCGGGATTTCAGAATCCTATTATCGCCCCCCCCCCAAAAAAAGTTTTTTTCTCAAAATCATAATTTATTAGAAAAATGCAATAAAAATAATTTATGTGATCACAAACCAATCATAGTCTTAGTGTGACCTTTGGGCGTCATGGCGCAATGCCAACTCCTTCACGTCGCGATCGAGTTTTTTGTCGATCTCTCCGCACAATGTCAAACTGGTTTCTGACTTTAGAGGGAACTTCGTTCAGGGCACTGAAACCTTTTTCTACTAAATAGGTCATTGGAAGTGGCAGCAGGAGTTTTTCTGCATAACAAAATCGATAAGAGCATGCAGTCGATAACTTCGGGTTACTGCGTTCTCTATAATTTCCCTAACTGCCTCCCCCCTAGTGCTCCACAAAATCGCTCTAGCGCCCCCGTTGAGAAATGTTGATTTAATTGGTTGCCTCTATCCGCGAAACTCAGTCGATTCATAAAGTTTACCATCACCAGCGATTATTTCCGGTGGTATTTCTGCAGTAATTTGGCATATATAGCAACCTTCAATTCGTTAATCGTTCATGGTCGATCTGCGTATACCTCTTTGCTTTTAGGTTACCCCATCGATAAAAGTTTAACAACAGACGCACGGTGTACTCCGGTCCAAGTCATGATGGGTACCTAAAAGAAGAACAAGACAGTAGGACATTAAAGAATAAAAAACGATAAAATGTTAACTCTATGATGACATGGTTACCTCCTATCTAACTTACTAGCTTCACATTAATTGCCTCGTTAAATATAAGAGGTTTTCTGCCAGACCCTGTAATACGTTATTATCTTAATTTTGCATTTCTGAAATTAGTAATTTGCATACTAAGTCGGCCCTTTTGGGGTTTGAATGACATTTTTTTCCCCTTTTTTATTATATGCGTTATAATTTCCATAACCCGGAGATTGCACAAAAAGAGAGTTCAGCAACTAGCTATACATCAAAACCTTTGACCAAACATTTCAAATATTATCAAAACTGGGGTTTCCGGGTAGTGATTATTTTGAAGTGGAAGACATTACTATGAGTGCGTTCACCCGGTCCTTCGATATGAAGAATCATTGAGCTACGCTATATTTACCAGCAATTATTTTAAAATGATTGGATGATATCAAAGACCCTATTGAATGACAGGCATGTTGCGATATTCTTCAATATGCTTAAGTTGTAAGCGTGTGTGTATGTACTGTATGTATGTATGTATGTATGTGTGTGTGTGTGTGTGTGTGTGTGTGTACGCGAGAATGTTTAGTCGGTCAAATCATTCAACTTTGACATTACAGCTATGCCATCTTACCTTTCTGGTGTGTGAGTGGGATTAGTTGAATATTGAACTATTATAGCTTGTGACATTCACGCACATGGGCAGGCGAATTCATATGTATATGTACATAATTTTGACGTCTAGACAAGACTGATATATCTATCTGTACGTTAGCAGTCCACCATAAAAATGGCCACGGTTAACTCATCAACCTTTTGATCTCCTTATCTGAGAGTGGACTCGGTTATTGACAGTAGATAAATGCAAAGTTACACATTCTCTGGTGGCAGTTCTTCACACTGTCGATCATGTGGAAAATGTGATAACGAGTTTTTTTATTTTAGTAAACGGATTATAAAATGTTAATAATCCGTTTTAAGTTCATTCAGCCTTTTTAAAAAATGTGATATTTCATTTTGTTGAAATTACATAGTTTTCATTGGCGGACTTTAATGACTATATTGTACACAATTAAAAAATTAAGCTGTTAACATACAGAAATCGATCCATCGACTTGAATAGGCGGTCCAGAAACATTCAGTTGGGTAAGGTCAATTACACATACAGAAAGAGGGATATAATGTACACTAATTGCTGAAACAATCTATGTCTTGTGGTCCATATGCAATCTATCCATCAACCGATTCAATTTAGGACTTGTTTTGCCATTCAAAATTTATTTGCTTTTAGAAAACATACGCAATTACAATATGCACAATGTTGCGTAATGTTTTTACACGGTAGCCATTCTGTAGCCGACATAAGCGCTATTTATTTTGTACTCTCTATGAATGCGCGATTCGGAGTAGAGTTGAATTCAACTTCAAAAAGTTGCACACTACAGGTTCTTGAATTCAAACCAGACGCATCGATCAACTACTTGCTTTAGTTAGATTGTTAGATTACAGATATAAACAAATAGGAGTGTAAATTCGCATTGTATTCAACCTCAATATATCTGCCATATACGATACACTTTATAGCTTTTGAATTGAATTATTATAAAGATAAAGGGTTTAATTATTTAAAGTTGGATAATTTTCAAATGTTATTTTGACTCTTAAAAGTTCCTAAAATCTCATTAACTGCAAATGCTCGATAAAAGGATAATTATTCAAAATTAAAGTGGAATTAATGGTAGAGTTTTGTCATATAAGAAGACTTTTGTAAATATTTGTTTTCTTTCTACAAAGATATTTGTTCAACATTTTTGTTTACGCTCTCATCAAAAGATTTTAGCAACCGTTTGTTCCTACAAATGACATTCTTGGAGCCCGAAGCACAAATTAAATTGTTAAAATATTGATTGTTTTATGGTTTATAAACGTTTTATATCTTAAGAATATATATGATTTAATTGTATATATTGTTATAAATTGATACACCTGTGCCTTATTTAAACAAGAAACACCTCACCGGAAGTATACTAGTGCGAGAATCACTATTGAACTTCAATTAAGAACAAATTAATCAATTATTGAAATAACGACAGTCAACAGGCTGACATCGCTGAACGTCGATCAAACGCTGACAGCTCGCGATAAGCGGCAATCGTTCGATCGATGATAATAATGGCAAACTATCGGCTTTATTTTTGTCAATTCTACCATTTTTTGTAGTTAGTGTTATCGGTTGATGAAACACTAGAAAGTTATTCATAGAAATGGAAAGAAAAGATTTAAGGCTGTTTTCACAATACAAAATTGAACCAGAACATCTTTCGTAAAACAAATGGATCAGCTAATATATTTTTTGACGAATCCTCATTTGCGAAACGACTTGCCAGAATAAACAGTAGAACCAAGCTTATACCAAACATTTATATCATGGCAACCGAATTCGACCGTTCAACAGACATTTGGCTACACGCATGAAGGAGCACAGAAGAAGTCCGGGTGCAGTCTGCACGCATCTCCTGGTCTGTAGAGCGACATGCTCTGAGAACGAACACCCGTTCGGGGTGATCCACTCGGCACGTGATTGCTTGGAGATAAAAGTGCAGAACCGACCATTAAATGTGAAATATAACTAATAACGGTGCATTTTTTTCATAGGCCTAACTGTTTTAATGTTTTTCCGTAACGACTTTTGTTTGAATTTATAGCCGCGATATTTAAATTGACTTGAGAATGACTGTGGAACGATCGAAACCAGTTGCCATGATATCAATGTTTGGTAAAAGCTTGGTCTTCGTTGTATTCTGATAATTTTCTTGTATGTAGAAACCGCTAGAAAGACCACAACTACGACATCTAAGTGCTAATATCGTGAAATCGATTTTTTGCAATTAAAATAATACATAGTTGGTCTCAATAGGGATAGGAAGGGTGACCTTCGAAACGTTTAACAATTTAAAAAGATTTATTTATCTATGGCGGTATTATTTTACATCGTGTATTATGTCATTTTGTGATAATGTATTTCCTGATTTCTAAAGGAATTGGGTATGGTCTCATATATCTCCCGGCCGCTACAATCACATCCTTGTGGTTTCATCGTCGACGAGCCACGGCGACAGGTATTGCAGTGTGCGGGAGTGGTATTGGCAGTGCTATCTACGGCTTTCTCCTACCCTTTCTCATCGAACAGTACACGTGGCGGGGATGCATCGTGATCATGTCCGCCATAAGTCTGAACTGCGCCGTCGCAGGGTCCCTGTTTTGCCCATTGGAGCAGGTTCAAAATTATCGGCGTCGAGCCTCCAGAGCGTCGGTTTCAGTGGCCGAGCAGCCAAGTGAAGGCATGCAAGAGCTGGTTCGGAGATACGCCGCTCAGGAAATGGCCGGCGAGGCCTCGCGGGAACCGGATGAGACCGGAAGACCCGTGTTGCTCAATACAGATGACAGCAGTGCCGTTGGTAACTGTCAGCTTCCAGATAAGAAGAAGACGGGGAAGAAACCGAAGATGAAACCGTTCAAAAGAAGTTCAATAATGCAGAGGACAATAGCGTCAAAACGCAGACAAAAGGCATTTTCTGTCGGATCTCTTGACAGTAAGTTTATCACGTGACCTATATATGCTTGAATATATGGTGCATATGGAGGGAGCAGCTGGTTGGTTGATTTGACACATAACAGTCCAATGCTCGATTCGTTAAAATTTGATACCAGTGAACGGTGGTCATCATTTACAGAGACAACCAATATTGTGTGTTCATGATTTAATGCAATATTGTGTTCAATATACAGTATCTATTTTCATAAATAGTTTAACCGTGTTTGATTTGTGATTCCATCTTATGGATTAATTATGCCTGTCAGGATGATTGCCAAACGATGATTTCTTAACTTATGTTGAAACCACATATGTTCTAATAGATACAGTACACTATAAAAACGAACGTTTGCGCGTACTGTAAAAATAATTTGCGTAGACATAAAATGTTAGATTTAAGTCAGTTGTAATAAATAGTATGGTTAAAACGGAAAGAGTTGTAGAAATATGACTAGAAAAAGCATGGCTAGCACTCTGTAAAATGACTCCTATCTGGAAATCAGATCTTGAACAGCGCTCTAAAATACAGTTATTCAGAACAGCCGTAGAAAGCATACTACTGTGCGAATCATAGGCCGAGTTAGACCAGGACTGCCCAGGAAAGAGCTGAACTTTGTCGTCCCTTGCCTAATAAATTCGTCCATGGAATCTTTAGGAAGCGGTCGACACACCATGACTGAATCGATGAAATTAGTCAGATGCGGACTGCAGTCCAACACCATCACGGATTCAATACTTGATAAAATCGACTTCATCAGCGCGGTTGAGACAATTGGCACTGGTGATTACTTCCAAGAGCTTAATCCGTCGGATGAAACTACTCAACCTTTTGCTTGGTACAGCTTCCAAGAGCTTAATCTGTCTGGTGGAAATACTCAGCCTTTTGCTTGGTACAAGGTTGCTTGACAACATGGTTAGTATACACACACAAGATGGTCGACGCTGAGTTTGGTTTTATAGATGAAGGGATCTATTTTTAGACGAGTGGGATTCTAGAGGGATATGTCAGTTTGAGTTTTATGCCTAGTTGGCTGCTACGTGGTTCTGCAGGATTTCAAATTTCCCGCCAATTTTGTTTGAATGCATCAATAGTTTTATTAGCATTCGAGGTGCCTCGTCGATAAACTCACTTATCATAACCTCAAATAAGTCAACAAATTTTAATTTTCTCCAATTTTGTTTAAATGCACCAATAATTTTATTACCATTCCATTCGTTTTGATGAGGACGCCATCTTTAAACAACAGACACGCTATTTCCGAATGGAGGACGCCATATAGAAGTCTCTATCTTTAAACATGGTGGACCCCATCTTTGAATATAGAAGCCGCAATCTTTCACCATGAACGCCAAATATCTTTCAAATATAGGCCTCCATCTTTACTCAGAGGATGCCATCTTTAAACATACAGTAGAGGACGCCATCTTATCGTTTACTCTCCTGGATTCTAAAGCAATGTACCTTGTCCTAACACATTTGAATACAGAAAACTGCGTCTCTACCATACCTTTCAAACGATATCATACACGACTCCGTACGAGTTCAAATGAGGTGGAAATTTAAATTATACAAAATACGAGTGACTTTGAACAAATTAAAACGACACACACTATAGCGCATTTGAATACAGAAAACAATGCGGCTCGTCCATAGCTTTCCAACGATACCATACACGATTTCAAATAAAGTGGGAAAATCAAACATTGAAAAGGCGCAAACAATTTTGGCGGATAATTCAAATTTTGGCTGCAGAATCAAAGATTTTGTGTGGGAAGAGGGTCTGACGACATACGAGTCATCTACATAGTAATTTATTCTATGCATGAAATTTCATAAATTGAGTCTACTGTGAAAACTTCATTCTAAGTTTTCTTTATTCTAAGATGTTTGTTTACTTGTCTCTAGACATGATAATCACGGCAGACAATAGATTGGTTCAGGTGCCCTCTGACTACATCGAAAAACCAATGATGAGTATTAGCAAGATTAACAAAATTGTCGAATCAGTGGTGTTCAGACAAGAGAATCGGCGAACCGATCGATCCAGAAGCAGTATGCAGAGCGCCTCAAAAATGACCGTTGACTATGTTCAACCAGGCGAAGGTGCATTCATTTACTCACAGGTGAGGAAAGAACTGACTTTCTAGTATTTAAACATGCAGTGCTGAATGTGTTTGTTAATGTTGTTATGGACTTGTCCTTTGTGAAACTATCTGGTAGAACGCAGTTTAGGTCTTCAAACCAACTAAATAGCTGCCAGTCTGTCGCCATGAAGGTTCCTCGAGGAACAGGACCGTAATCAGCGAGAAATATCTGGGGTGAGGGTGGGCTATCAATATTTTGAAGGGGCGCCTCTATTTTTTATTTTAATTTCCGATTTCGTATACATACCTTTCTATTTTTGCGTTTACGATTACTATGAAGCCTCTACAATGAGTGCATCTTATTTCTTATGTGCGCGTCAAGAAAAGCATTTGGTTTTTATAGACGCGTTTCATTAAAACTATGAATTCCTCACCCCATCAAGAATCGGAATAATTGATGCTGAGAAACCAAATTTGAACGATCACGAGGTTCTCTTTGATAACGTAACTTGGAAAACATTAGGTGATGTTTAAAGTTGATAAAGGTGATTTATGCTGCCGATTGGAGCCAAATAATAAAACAGAGAATAAGACTAAAATCTTTAGGACATATCCTTAGACAAGATAATAATGTTCCAGTAAATAAAGCACTTAGAAATAGCATAAATACCAGGACACTTTAGCAAGGGGAAGACAAAAGACTACTTGGATCAAGACAATAATCAATGAATGACACTAAAAATCTAAATTTCAACATTAAAAATCCACACACTTGGTACATAGCTCACGACCAGACACATATAGCATGAGCTTAATAAAAGTCTCTAAACTTCATTCTCTAATTCCTGCTCGCTTTTCTTTTTTTGTCTTGGTAATGAGTCAGCAAACATTCGGACACTTGCTATTGTAACTGAGTGAGGCGAGGGCAGACTATAGTGAATTTTAGGAATGCTTTCTGCTAATGCACAGTTCCCCTTTACAGCTTGTTTGAATCAGCAAGAAACTTAGACCAAAGCCAACCAGGCGGAAGAACTCTATCGGTGCTTATTTAAATAGTTATCGTGTTACGCATTTGAACACCCATTTTGCGACCTTGATTGTTAAAATACAACATAAAACGCATATATACAGATTAAAACACAATTCAAATTATATTTTAATATTTAGCATTAGAACTTTGCCATCGAGTCAATGTAAATCGTTTTCCGTTTCAAATCAAGGGAAAACAAGGAAGTTTAGGAGGGACAGAGCCAGAGCCCCTGCAACCCCCCTCTGGTTGCGCCTTTGTGTGAAAATTTGTTTTGTGTCGTATTAAACCATAGCGTCATCATGATCATATTTCAGCTTTTGTAAAAACATTAGGCTACTATTCACTGTTTTGATCATCCCGAACTGATTTCTTAAATTTACTGAAGTCAAAGAACATTCCACACTATGTCTATATAGTTATGAACAAATGAGAAATATATTCTTCCTTTTTTGTTGCAGCCGTCCAGTAATCGGAACAGTTATTTTTCCTCTGTTATATCACTTAAGCCAACAATAGACAGGGGAACTATTGTTGACGAGGAATTAAAATCAGAAATTGTCAGCAAGATCACCAAGGAAATTTCTCGACCGATGAACAAGAAAGATGCATTTTACAGTGGCAGTATGGTACAATTACAGGAGGTATGCCATCCTATATCTGCTGTATTTTTATTTCACGCGTCTTTCTGTTTGTGAATTGTGCTATTCTATGGAAAAACGTGCTTGACCTAGACGCAAAAGTAAAACCGCATAATGAATTATCGAAAGGGTTTCTATTGTAGCATGTCTATAATCTACCTGAAAAAGTTGTACACTTCTTTGGTACATCTCTGATAGCAAATGCCGGCAAATCCTAACACGGCACCAAAGTATGAGTCCTGTTCTTGGAACAGGTATCCAAATCTGCTGTAATAATCAATCGTGTGTTTAACCCTATCCATACCGGGCTATTTAACGCAGCCAGGTACCGGGGGGAGGCTGTTTCGTCCCCCTCTTTTGTAATCTACTTTAGGAGTGTGCTATAGTGATGAAAATTGGCACCTAATTAATCCAAAATGATCTACATATGACTTTGCATATAAAAAATTTGTTATAAAAAAGAAAAAGTTACAGCTACTTTAATTTTTAAAGTACATCGGAAAAAGTTAAAAAATTGTTTTTTCAATTTTTCAATTTTAATCGAAATAATTAACTATACAATAAAGTACTGAGTGTCTAAATATTATATAGCGTGTTGGTGGTTCATTGTGTATTAGCAATGAAATAGAATTCACTAATATCAACCCCTCAAGGAAACATTTTGTTGTT
>JAUYWV010070561.1:0-15713 GCA_032274565.1 Nematoplana nigrocapitula | reverse complement strand
CTGCGGTGGATGCTGGTGTCTACCTCTGCATAACTACTAACAGTAGTATGTCATGTTAATCACACAGGTCTGCCGTGTAGGGTTGGGTGGGCATGGTTGTGGGGAATCGATGTCGCCTCCCAAGCGAGGGGTGTGTGAGGGGGTTGTCACCTCCCAAGTGAGGGAGGTGTCGAGAATGCCGGCAGCAAAAACTAAACAGCAACAACATGGAAGATAAAAGAGGAGAAGCTGCATATGACAAATTGTGGGGTGTGCTGAAAGTATAGGAAACCAGGAAGGTAAGAGACACGGTGAAGTAATAAACTACAAAGGGAAAGGCATGGTCACGGCAAGAGTCAAAGCGGATTCCTTTTGAAATTACAACATACTGTAGATAATTAAATTGACTAATGAATAACACACATTTTTTGAGATTATTTTTACAAATATTTAAACATGATTAAAAAGATTTTAGCACACGATACAAACAACTAAACAAATACTTAAAGAAAAACTGATTTTGATCTTGCCGTAAAAATCCATAGCCATTAAGAACTTGCAAGCATTGTTAAATGAGACTCTTACCAATAGTGGTGCGTCATTTTTGTTAAAATGTTTTCTTAGTTGTTGTATCGTGTGTTAAAACTTTGTATCCCACGTTTAAAGCTTTCGTTAAATAACCTCAAACTTGTGGTATGTTAAAATATGTGTGTTATTTCTTAGTCAGTTTAATATGTTGTAATTAATAAAATTAATGAAAATAATCAGCTTCACTGATGATGCTATGCTGTAAGTGCAGAGAAACATGTCTGCGAATGAAATTTATGGACGCCAGCTTTCTCTTTCTCTTTGTTTTTGTTTTTTCTTTCGTCTTCGTAAATTTACTCTGCCATCCTTATACTATTGATAAACTCAAATATTTATCCAGAAATCCACAACAAATGGATAAACAGCAAGCAAATCATTCTATAGTTCTCGAATGACGTATACTCTATGAAAATTTCGGAAGACATAGTAGGAGAAGATAAAAAAATTTCTCGGTTTTACTACATTGTTTTAATGCACACGATTGGTAGGTTGCTATGTGTGTCATGAGTCCATTTGGTGAGGACGAAGAAGACTTCGATGTCAGCGATATTCTTGACGAAGAAATTGAGTACTGCTATAAACTGGCTGAATGGACCGAAGACTGGTATCCAGATAAAATGGGCAGACCTAAACTGAACTATTTCCAAGTGGCTTCGTCATATGGCGATAATCTGCACGAATTCTTGGAAGGTATGGACATGGAAACAGACCCCGAGTGGATGGAATGCGCATCTCTGGAGGATACCGATCTGTAAGTGACCGCATTCTATCACTTTCATATCAAATGTACATTCAGAATATTCTTAAGAATAAACTTTATGATTAATAGCACATTGGTAAAATGATCGCAAAATATTTTAATAAACTTTAGGTTGAATTGTATGAATTAGTATACACGTATACTCAATTAGTGCTGCTTTTATTCTTTTCCGTTACTCCAAGAGTCAATATTTGATAAAAATATAGTACGAGGAAAATCACAATAATAATAAGATTGACCATTAAATCTAATTTAAGAGTCTGCAATATTTACTGTGCTTAAACAGAAAATATAAAACATTAACCAACGCCATAAGATGAATATGCATAACACGTTTCGCAATCTTTTCGAAATATTTTAGTTACTGCCATTAGACAATTCGAGATGGTATCCCAACCATAAACTGTGGCCCCGACTCCAGCTCTATAAAACTACGTAAATCTGATTGAACTCTATACAGAGTTCTGTAAGGGATTATGAGTCGTTTGTATATATTAAATTAGTTTTTATCATTTTATCGTCATTATTTTCGTATTTGTCCTGTGTTATGTCGTAACTAAACTGTACTTATTGAGCTTAGGAGCTCTCTTGATATATGTTTGGAGTAAATTTAATATTTTATTGGGCGCATTATGTTATTATTTTAATTTCCAGACGTGTTGAAGACATGCAGCAACAACCCAGATGGTTTGGGGAGCACATGGTTAGAGCACTTAGTAACAGAAAACAGAAAAAAGCACAATCTTTTAAATATAGTTAATTCTTTACAGTGTATTTTTACATTTCATATTAATGGAATGATAGTTACATTCTTTTTATTACCTGACCTTTTCTAACATTGTCAATTTTAGACTATATGCGTTCCGTATTGGTGAACAGTTATGTATTTTTTCTGTATTTTACCCGTCTCAATTTTTATGTAATTTTGATTAAAATGTGATTTATAAAACTTAGCACTATTAATTAAATCTTTCAAATGGGGTAGAATTATTTGACTTTCGTATCATAATAAACGTATTTATTTTGTTCGCTCAGATGTTGATTGGAGTATTACTGCTTTCTTAAATTTGTTGGCTGAATTAATTCTTTTAATGAAATATTTTCTTCTGAGAAGGATAATTTTAAAATAACATTTTGTAAAGCGCGCTTCTGATTATTTTATATTTGTGTATAAATAGACACGTGAATTTTTTTTAATTAAAGAGGCATTAATTCAAAATCAGCTTGTATTTGGAGTTAATGGAACGCTTCGCAATTCAACGTAAAACAAAAGCTACTTTAAAATAAGAGTTTATTCTCAATCGCGGTTTCAGGTACGACCCTTTATTAAGAGAATTACAGCTTGAATGACTAAAGGTATAGTTAGAATCACATGTAAAAAAACCTGCGATAGTAAAATAATCCATATACAGTAGTAAATTGATGCAGTAAAATAAGTTGAATATGTTACAGTAAAATGATGAGCCTCACATGGGAAATTGTCTATTTATAATATAGGGTTAAGAGACTTGATGTGCAAAGCCACTTTTTTAACCCTAGCTACTGGTGGAAAGTTTTCCTATAAAGATAAACTACAGTATATAGGCAGACTGACGGCGTTAGTATGGGTAGTCCTCTTATTCCATCTCTAGCTAATCTGTTTCTAGCCCATATTGAGAAGGAGTAGCAACACAAAACGTTCTCTCACTACTATACTCCCGTTATATTGACGATTTATGATGTATTTTTCTATTCAGGATTTATTTAAATTTCTAAATTGTCAAAATCCTAATTTCAAATTTAGTCTAGAAGCTGGCCGAAATAATAATGGTTTCTCTTCTGCACTGCTTTCGTAAAAAGGTTTTACTGATTGTCTTTTAATTACTATTGCTTATGGCCTTATTCCTAAAAAATGTTGATAAATTGTTTTCTCCATAGAGCCTTTTGAGCGCATTCAAACTGGACTAACTTTAACAGTGAAATAATTGCTCTTAAAAATATTTTTAGTAAACATGGCTATCATTTTAACCTTTTTCTGCTCTGCGTCAAAAAATTTCTGTCTACTCGTTTAAAACCTGTTCGTAGTTCTTCTTCTAATACCGATATCACTACATTTTTACAATTCCGTATATTGGTAAACCTTTTATTATTCTTAAAATTTCGTTCACAAGTTTCGTAATTACTTTTCTTGGAAATCATGTCTTGTCTATCAGTGTTAACTGTTGGGTTGAGAGTATACATGTACACCCGCATGTACTACATGTAGTGGAAAAAGGTACTACTAAGTACTTCGGCTTTATCTCAATCTATTTTAATTAAGTTGGACTGAATTATTGTGTTATCGTGCATGGAGAATCGAATGGTTCAATTTATTTTCCACCCACACTGCAAAACTTTGAACAATCTTTACCAGACGAACAATTATTGAATAGAAAGCACACACCTGCCGAGACTTTGAACGATTTTGTTCAGACTTCGAAAGAA
The DNA here is from genome assembly GCA_032274565.1 of Nematoplana nigrocapitula. NCBI lineage: Eukaryota > Metazoa > Platyhelminthes > Proseriata > Nematoplanidae > Nematoplana > Nematoplana nigrocapitula. Next base: position 11,923 of record JAUYWV010070561.1, on the reverse strand, counting down.
CGTGCAAACTCTGAACTATTTTTCATAGAGTTTGAAAATTCACTATCTTTCTAACGTGAACTACCGATTCGTTCGGAAAACCACTTTTCGCTTGGACAAGCAACATCTCTCGAACGGCTAGCACAGAGTAGATAAATCTTTCGTATAATTTGAACAATCCTGCCCGCAAGTGCACAAACATATATATTGTAAACTTTCACTGGAAATCAAATGGTTCATTCTTTCGTCCCACTCGAAATATCTTTCCGAGATTCTTCTCAGGGAGCGTCAAGACACTACCACTACCGCTAGTTCCTTGTAATATGTCTACTTCATCATTGTCAAGAAAATCTTCGAGGTTATAAACGTATGCTTTTTAGTTCGGTAAGTACTGTATATGTCAGGTTAAAAACAAACCATGGTACGCTTATTATTGTATTAAGGGACTGAAATGCATTTGGAAAATGGCTCCTTGTCCCATCTATAACCTATCGATTATTCGCATGCTAATCACCTGCGAAAAGTGCATAACTTATTTTATAACACTACGCAATCAACATCAATGAATGAATTTATTCGTCTATTAAAGATGTTCGCGGTTAATTCTGAGGACTGCATTTTTTTGACGAAACATTGAAAACAACTCGAGTGTTTCTAAACAACGAGAGAAACACTCCTAGTTAAGTATTACAAATTCTCTACCAGAAATTTTATAAATATCGAAATGTTTCTCCATCGAAGTTAGTTATTATGGAGGGACTATTAAAAAGAGCATGTCCAATCGACATCCCAGATGAACGGATCTCTAGCTAGAGGGGATGCTTCTAAGACTGACTTTTCTTCCCTCGCTGATCCGCTTGATACCAATGAGGCGCAATAAAGACATGCTACTAATTAATTGTGTGTGTTTGTGTAATATAAACAAAAATGAAGTGTAGTTTTCAACGTTTAGTCTGTTGGCGAAATGGAATACCAAAGATTCTCAACAGTAAAAATTACTAGCGAGGATGAAACTGCTCCCATTATACGCTTAGGAATAGATCTTACAAAAAGAGGAAGAAGAAAGTTATTGAAAAACTTCATTACTTCTTTTCGATCAAAGAAAAAAATGATAAAAGTAGTGCCTTTGTTGAGAGTGTCGAAAACAAAATTGACGAGCTAAAGGATACACTAGGTGAAAGTTATGAATCTCTAGTGCCGCACATTTGTCAACTTAAGAATCGTCTTTTAGAAAGAAATTGCCCGAAAAGAGTATGAAGAATGTGAAAAGGACGTTTCTTATACATCAGAGTCAACTGAAAAAGATGATGACAGGTCAACATGGCTTTGGAAAACATCTCAATGTCATCTGACGTGGATAGAGATGCGACTACCTGGGTTTCTGTATAATTAACTGACTACATATAACAAATTTGTGTTCAGGTCCCAGATTCTATTCAGTTTAGCAAGTCTTAGAACTAATTCATTGCTTTCTTTACTAATTCAATATTATAGATTCAAGTCATACATACATCAGTGTATACCAATATATACTGTTGTGACACGACAAGATAAGCTTAGTCAAACACGTGATGCCTATTCAGCTCGAGTTGGCATATGTTCGATGGCTGGAGTGATTTGAAATCGGTTTACATTTTTCACTGTTTCTTAATTAAGTGTATGTTTTTCTTTCACAAAAATAATACAATTGCAATAAGCGACTTGTGTCTTATCTCCACAGTGGTCAGTCCGCTCATTTTGTGCACCTTCTGACCTGTGCTGTTTGTACTGAAAGCGCAACTCAATATCGAATCCTGTGGCTCAGTACAAGTTGGTCCAGCGGTACCCCATAACATTAAGGGTTTCTGCGTCCCTGGTGGCTTTCATTACCTTCGTATTTTTCGTGCTTAGTACTGTACAAGCAGAAACTCTTTGGATTTTGGTTTACTTTGTGAAGAAGTCGTTGAAGGTCTCGCGGTGTCGTTTGTCTTGACTCCTATCTGATCGAGCTTATCTGCTGAATATTGTATCACATTTTCCGAGTAACGTTGATATATACAGGCGACACGAGGCAGCTTTGTCGTACGCCTTTCTAGACAGAAAACCATTCAGTCAGTTAGCCTTTTACTGTTACTCCCGCTTCCCTGAACACTAAAACTTCTTCAATTGGTCAACTATAGTCCAACTGTCTCGCATCTTCCTCAGTACACCCACAAATGTCATGTATAGCAAGCGGTACATTGTACTCCCTCGCCATCTCCATGAGTAACCTTATTGTATGTTTAAAGTTCTGATCCTTCGTATCCACTTTCTTCCGAAAGTTCATTTGAATATATGCCTTATCTGCATGGTTTATCTATATTTCCGAGCAAGTCAGAACCACAATCGAGCGTGTTAAACGCATTGTGCTACATATCATCTTTCCAGAACGTTCTTACAAATATGAATAAAATATGCCAATAATCAGCGATCATAATGCAAACAATAATACCGCGTCACTGCACAGCTCTTCGAGACAAATCCTTTATAGTAACCTAGTTCTTTGTACCATCAAATCCTCCTATTTTGGATTTCCAAATAAATACTACTACTACTACTACTAAGCCTAAAGTGATAGACTATGAGATTAACTGATTAATTGTTCCTCTGCCTTTTTAACAGGGTTGTAATCATGAATGCTTTATTAAGATTTGGAAATACACCTCTCTCTCATTCCATAGAAAAGGGATTTAATCATATGTTTAACGGACATACATAGACAGATATATACTCTTCCATAGACATGAGAGGACGCTTATAAAAATATAAATATAAGATTGTTTGGTATCGGTATTCACAAATGACCTTCTCTATATGAGTTGTTGGACATTCTCTGCTTTGTTCATTTGTCATCTGGGACTTCTCCCATAAATGCCCAAATCAAAGTCGTAGTCAAGGGGCGGGGTGTAGATGTGCCTCCTGTTGAGCGACGCGAACCGAACGGATTGCCTGGCCTGGGGGAAAGGGACCCGACGGGCGGGCGGCGGCATCAGACCCTCGTCCGTCCTCCGGATGAATTCCTCAAGACGCCTCGAACAGGTCTCGAACCGTTCGTTGTCGCTTCTCACGACGTAGTCGGCAGCGGTCCTGCTCAGCGGACGCGGTGAGTAGGGGACCAACGTGTTCAGACCATCCGTTAGGTGACTGCACACGTGCGGTTCGTGATCCTCGGGCATGTTCACGTGATAGACGGTCGGATAGGCAAAACGAGGCGCTCCTTCCAAGACCCGGACGTAGGGATTTTTACTCCGGTTCACCAGGGTGATACGATTGATCTGCGTCAGAAGGCAATAAAGATCAAACTTTACTATGCAGCAAAACAGACAGCAATTGTTTCTCGTGAACCAGATCTTTATTCATAGACTGATAGCTTGCTAAATCTTTTTCAGTAATATTCTTAATAATTCTAAATAATATTCTTAATATTCGTTATATACATAATATGTCGTATTACGAACCTGTTTATAACCTATCTACTTGTGGTTTCATCAGTCATGTAAACAATGTAATTTTGATTCCAAATTTGTACTAAAACCTTTTTTCTGACATTGAACCTTTGTCTGTCAAGTACTCCTTCTTAATTTACTTGTTATCCTATCGTAAATAGAGCATTGCTAATTTAAACAAGACAGTAGATTGATTGATGTGTCTAAAACTGGATAATAAATCATTATCAACGAGAAAATATTATACCTAAAATCTATTAGGTTTCTGTAATGACCTATTTTCAAACTTATATTTTACCGACATACTGATTTTTCCTTCAAATCTAAAGTGTAAAAGCCAGCCAACGCCGAACAGGAAATCCATAAACATCATTTAAATTGAGTGAAACAGTGTTTACAATATTCCACGCAGGTAGAAAAAAAGTCCTTACAATGCATAATTTTGGAACTATAAATATACTGGATCTAAAACTTCTATCCACATTATCATGAAAGCAGCAATTCAGTTCATCTAATCTGCAAATTCTGCATTAACATGGTGAAGATAATCTTGACCATAGTGTGGAAATTTGGGTGTGCGCTTCTTAAGCAGTCACATGAAGATTATTTCTGTTTGTACGTGCCATTTTCTGATAAGGTAAACGTTTTCATGAATGGTGAGGTAAATACGCAGAATTTGCGGAATTAATCGTTTGAAAACGCGCATTGTTACTCATAGAGACAAACACAAGGTGCACGCGTTAGGGGATATTCCTTTTCTAATATACTGACTGTCGACACATATTTGAACAGGATAGAAGATAAATTTCCGGTTGACTCTCATCTGTAGAGTGAACGATCAACTTGATTCATGAATGATAGGGCTCCAGCACATTCTCGAAGCAATCTTGCGACACTGGTTTAGCAAAAGATTTCCCGATAGACAGGTCGGTCGCAGAAAATCTGCGGAGTGGGCTCCCAGAACCAAATGGACTTCATATTATGGGGTTTCCAGAACTCTCAGGTAGGGTATACCAATTGAAGATTTTTGACATTGAGCCAGAGATGCTATGCAGACTAATAATTAACATTACTAAGAAAGTTAAACTTGGAGGGAGACCTAATGAACATTTTCTCGGATGTTTTAACTCTTCAAAATGAATAATTTAACCAATAACAACATACATATGAATAAATAAGTTTAAATTTCCGACAGGAAGTTCGATTAGCCAATTGACATATATATTCTTCTGTAGTTCCGCGTGATTGCCTTTGACAGCGATGATTAGTTGATTTTTTAGCAAAGACACTGCAATATCAGTCAAATACTATATTTTTGACCTGCTATCTGGTAGCTGATGTGACGTCTGTCAAACCACAGCGCTCTAGCTTGGGGACTATTGGGACTTGGTAGATTCCATTAATGATATCTAAAATATTTAAGAAGTATTTAAAAATAAATACTGTCAATCGACTTTTCAACATATCAGCGCAGCAAAAATAGCTAGTGAAACAATAAAGTATGGTTATTTTGGTGTCCATTATTGTTTTCACCTATATAATAGAAACACAAGAAGGTGCAGGGTGGGACCCAGAGAGCATCATCATAATCCAATTGACACCCATTCAAACTATCAGTCCCAGCCCAGCCTTGGAGGTCCATCACATGTTACAAAAGCATACAGTATATACACTAGAGGGAGCACTCCTTTAAATATGTAAGTAACTGATCAGAGACCCATGGCAACCACAAAAATGATTATTTATTGTACGTGCAAATTTCAAATTAATTGTGATCAAACGTGCCACTAAAAATTGCATAACTAGAAACTTCTTTGTAGTTTATATCTATTTACTAATTTAACAGTGGCAGATTAAATGTCATTATGTCATTGTATCTATTTATATGCTTTATAATACCTTTTAAAATTATCTTTTGATGAACGGAGTTTTGAATAATAAAAAACGTGGGAATAAAATAACATTATTATCAATAAGTTTTGACCACCATTGGTCGTCACCATGCACCCCACAACATTAATTATATATTTTCTTCTTTGCAGCATGGTCATTGCTGATAGATTGCCGTCACTGTTGCACATCTGATAACAGTTCGCCACTTTTATCTATCATAAGCTATATGTGCACATGCGATACTAATGAATATCCTGTGTAGCTTCGTAGGTTATCTGCATATTGGGGTCTTGGTTGTTCACGATTGTGCGCACTTTGAACTTTTCCTCCGATTTTAGTATTCGTTATCATCTGAGATAAATTTATTGCATTTTCGTCCTTTGATTTAAGCGCCCATGCTTAAGCTCCGTAAGAAAGAACTGTCCACACAAGGGGTTTCACTAGTTTGATCTTAAGAGTAGAAAGCAGACTGCAAACTTTCTACGGGTGGGCGTCGGGTGATTTCTTGCATTATTTTCTTTGCTGTGGCTATCCCGATTGCAATATCTCTTGAACATTCACCATAAGCCTATCTTAGTTTTAAATGAGCCAAGGTATTTAAAACTGTTAACCGCTTCTATGTTGTCACCATTCACAAAGATTTTTATGTTTGTTTCTTGCAGTTTTACATAAATTTTGTTTTCTTAATATTCAGTTTGAATCGGTGATGTTCTTCAGCGATGGTGACGCAATATATCATTTCTTCCACCCTTCGTGTTGGTGATAAAAGAGTGCAGTGTCTTCTGCATATCGGGCATTACTGATTAAGTTTCCTCCGATATTGACTCCAAAACTTTAACTGTTGACTTCTCTCACGATACTTTTTGCGTAGATGATAAAAAGGTATGGTGACAGAATACAACCTTGTCTTACAACCTTTTGGATTGATACGAAGTAGGATTTTTCTGGCGTGGGCTTATCAATGATATCGTTCTATAATTTCAACATTCTTTGAGTTGTCTTATTTGTGTATTACTAAGATTTTTTTATTAAGTCATCAGGTCAAAACCAACTCTTTCAAATATTTGTGCATAATTTACTTATACGTTGCTGTTATTTGATTTTCTAGTGGTGTTGTATGTCTGCTGGCTGTAATACTTTTCCATGTGTTCTTCTTCTTTTTCATGACATGGCCTACGATTTGCCTCGCTGCTTCTTTGGGATCTTTGATAGATGCGACATAATAAAACCAACACATTTTAACAGACAATAGAATAAAAATGAAATAAAATAAAATAACGAAGTTCAATACTGATGACCAATATTAGTAGGAACGTGTGTCTAATATGGGGCCTTTTCGAATTTCGGATTGTTTCGTTAGTCCGTTACAGTGGCGGATACAAGAGGGGGGCGCGGAGCGCGCGCCCCCTTTTTGTTTTTTGGTATTCGGAAATTCTTAACGGTATTCGGAAATTTCTAGCGCCGTTTGGAAGTTCTTCAGTTGCCTTAGCATTTTATATATTTATATTCTGAGTGGAATGCGAAAACCAACCCAACTTCGAGGACCACCCCATCCTAATAAAACAGCTCCTTACCGGAGTAGCTGTTTTTAGGAGCTCCTCCAACAGGCACCGCGAAGTAAGTTTTTTTTCGGAAATTTTGCCTTAAGCATTCGGAAAAGTTTTGTATATGTGCTATTCGCAAAATATTTTGGTAAATGCGCTTTTCGATTTGTGTTTTATCTAAACTGCTTTCTCGGAATTGTGTCTCATAGCGACGGAACTTATTCATCCATTGCGATATTCGGAAATTTGTCGATGAGAAGTTGTTGTTTCTATAAACTGCTTTCTCGGAAATTGTGCTTTAAAGAGTCGGAACTTCATTCATCCTTTGCGATATTCGGAAATTTGTCGATGAGAAGTTGTTGTTTCTATGAACTGCTTTCTCGGAAATTGTGCCTCAAATAGTCGGAATGTCATTTATCAATTGCGATATTCGGAAATTTGTCGATGAGAAGCTGTTGTTTCTATAAACTGCTTTCTCGGAAATTTTGCCTTAAAGAGTCGGAACTTCATTCATCCTTTGCGATATTCGGAAATTTGTCGATGAGAAGTTGTTGTTTATATAAACTGCTTTCTCGAAAATTGTGCCTCAAATAGTCGGAATGTCATTCATCAATTGCGATATTCGGAAATTTGTCGATGAGAAGCTGTTGTTTCTATAAACTGCTTTCTCGGAAAGATGAGGCTCTTGGTCTAGTAATCAATATATCTAGAATGTAGACAGACTGATGTAGAAGTTGTGTATTTACCATGTATATATCCTACTTTTGTTTATTAAAAGTAGCTTTTTACTAAATAAATTTATAGTATGTTATTCGGAAATTTGTGGATTCCTGCAACCCCCCTTTTGGAAAATCCTGTACCCGCCACTGTATATGAAAAAAAAGACTGAAGGGCATTTCGGCTATAATACACTACGCACAAAAATTGAAGGATGGAATGCATTTTAGAGTATCATTTTTAAAATAGCATAATTCATAATTTTAAATTCTATCGGTGTTGACGGAGGACCCATGGCGGTGGCCTCGTACCTGCGGGAGCTCCGGGTCCTCTGCCGGGGTGCCGCCTGATCTTATTTTTATCATCTTGCGCGAGTGTCCAGCTTTCGCAGCTGATTGTAGCGATTAAATCACCAGTGGTATCTTTGCTCGACGAGAGACAGCGTGGCTATATATATACTCCAAATCTTGCGTATAGGCTTATGATGGCTATTTGCGCCTCTCCCGATGAACTGCCCTTATTTGCGATAAGTGAGCCGAGGAAAGTTAAATTTTTTATCAAAGCCTCGATATCTTCACCGTTTACTGAAGACGGTTTTTAGTCTCCCTTATATACCGCAGCAATCGTAAATTGGGGCTCTTCAACATTCAGGTAGAGTCCAGCCTTTTCACTTCCAATTCCTACTGTTTGAAGACTCGGAGCTGTAATACTGGTGTTTTGAGAATGCCCTGGCATCTATATTTTATGAGCTCAGTGAATCTTTTATATTTCTATACGAAGCTTTTTCATAGATAAAGACTGTTCTTATATATTATGTTGCGCGAATATCAAGCTATAAAACACAAATTGTCATTTTTGAGATAACGCAGTTTTGGTTATCGTTGCTCAATTAACCAACTAAGTCGGTATATACAAACACACGCATGAAAAACATGACTACAGAATCATAAATGCACACAATAAAAACACCCATAACATGTATGAAATGTATTGATTGGGATGACAAACAAACTATAATGAAAGTGAAAGTGTGTGGGGGGGGGGATATTTCTCAAACAAGGACCCAGTCCCTCGTGATCTGAAGGCTCGGGCATGGTGTACCGTTTCCAGTGTCCTGGAGATATAAGGACATTATACCTACGCATACATTGGTAGAACAAAACTCCATCTGGGACAAAGGATTGCCGAACACCGCAAAAACCCGTGGCCCATCCGTGAGCATATCTCCAAAGTATACTTGAAGTGAAGTGCCAAGAAGACCCAGTCACTATACTTTTCGAGTACTGGAACAGTGTGTTGGACTGATTGAACTCTCCATCAAGGAAGCTATTAAGGAGATGAAACCAAACATGAACACGGCGTTGGCGAATAGCGGTGCCTCATAATTTCTTAAAATTTTCCCTTAAGTAAGTTGTATATAGTTGTGGATGTTTGAGTATCTCATATAATTATGTGTTTAAAACATCATATCTAGTTATTAGGTATGCACTTTTGAATTCTGGTCACGTTGTGTGTTGTGCTTTGACAATCTGGAAAACCCTGCTGATGATGCTTAATGTATTATATAAGTGAAATATGTTGTGAATAAATGTTGCCCAACCTCTTGTCACTTTGCTCTCGTTAATTCCAACTATATAATATGTATATGAAGTCCAGTACAGTTGCTGACCGGAGAATGTTGTGCCCATATATTATACCGGTGCTTTGCTTGGTTGAGATATAAACGTATACTCATCGTTCGATGCCGGCAATCGTTAACTGAAACTCACGTCATTGAGCCAATCGCATTCGCTCAACACAGAATTAGGGGGGGAACAAGAATACTGGAAGTCTGACGGATATATAATATTGAGCATTTTTGTAACAGATATTATTCTAGACAACATAGAAAGCTCGATTACAGGAAACAACCGCGGCGTTAAAATTAAATAGTGTTTTTCGATTTAGATTCAATGTCTATAGGTATAGTTAGTTGACTACAGCATATTGTAAGATGTTGGTAGGTCATTCTTTGCTTTTGTTTGGATATACACTCGACTGATTGTCAGATGTTGAAGATGTTTCCGAAGATTTCTACTCAATGAAAAACTTACTTTTGCCTTTTGACGAATAACTGTGCCCCTGCCCCCTATATATAGGGATTTAGTATAGCATACGTACTATAGTGAATGCAGCATCCCTGAGCAAGCCACCCGCAGGCATTGAACGAACGTTTTCCCTGTATGTCTCCAGTCAATTCACCCTGCTTCTATAGCAGAGTGACGTGGAGTGTCTGTATATAACTGCTGTAACTCTTCTGCACCTTATATTCTCTGCCGTCTCCAATGCGATAACTACTAGGTATAGGCGTACCTATATAGGCAAGCCAGCCTCGCGGCCATAATAATTTAACTCTCTCTCAGTCAGAGAAGCATCAGTTTTTTTCATGAAAATTTCGCCCCTCGCAATTTTGAACCCTGAGTCCTTCCCTATATACCTGTGCCTGACAGCTCGCCCCAATAGAAGGGGGTAATGAAAAGTAATAAATCCCCTATTATTGACTTCAGGAAATTGGCTAAATGGGTTTATTGTGGCTTGAGAGCTTGCCTGCCAGTGGCACGGCATCTGAAGACTCCCCCCGGCACACGGAGGCAGGGCTGACAGGAAGGAGCCCGAGTCCCCGGCGAGGGGAGCACCGCAGATTTCCATATCCGGCTCGACCAGTGAGGCCGATTCTTCCCCAATTTACCCGGTAAACAATGGCCTCTGGAGTGGGGCCTCACCGTGCAACTTGTCTCTGCATTAAACCGCTTCCTGCCCAATGAAAGGCGTTTCCGCTGCTACTTGGCAGCGCTGATTTCGGGAGGCACAAGTCTCCTCCACTCCTCACAACCCAAAGCAGGCAAGCAAACGAAGCAAACGCGCGTAGCTCGCTCTCCTCGTGCCTTGCTTGCTCTGGTGGCGAAGAAGAGGGGGGGGGGAGGAGACGGGGGGAAGAGAGGGGGACTAACTAGCATTGGGGAGGAGGGAAGCAGCGAAAGGAAAAGTGTACACATCAAGTCGCGCGCGCTCCCTACACTCCCGAGAAGCGTCGACTGTGGATCTTGAGGAACGACCGCCCGATCCGGGGGAGAGTTGGATGGGAAACTTTGCCACCCACTTCCCTGTTCTTCAAGTCGCCAATTTCCTCCGGGATACGGTGTTCATTGCCGAGTGGCTTGTTCTCCAGCTCCTCTCTCGACTTGGATGGATGGTCAGAGAGGGAGGAGGGAGGGAGGGAGGTTGAGGAAAGGAACTCTGGACGAGGCGCTGGAATACCGGTTTCCTGAGCGGTTTCCCTCCGCGGACCAGCTTGCCATCCGGACCAGCCACCTTGAGCTTCCTCGATCCCGCTGGAGGAGATTTATGGGAATTCTCCACCAGGCAGGATGGCGACTTCCTTCTGAAGGACGCGGTTCTGCTTTAGTATTTCCCCCGACCGGGAATTCCATGGCTCGTCAATGGCTTTCTCTTCGTTTAATTAAAGTATCTAGAACTGCGTCTGAAGAGAATTGTTTCCATTTATAACTAACGGATGTTTTAGTATTCCTATGAGCAGTATTTACATATTTCATCCAATCCGGACAGTGCAATTCCAGTTTAATACCGTATTTCGATAGAGTTTGTAACGTTTCTGACGATTTTATGGCAAAACGTCGATTGACCTTGAGCGTATATGGATATACCAGACCTGACAACCATCCCGGGATTTTGAAGCTGTCCCGGATTTGTGGGTAAAATCCTGGATTTCATAAATTTTAAGTTTACATAATGAATTACGTCGCTATACAATATATCAAACATTCCCACACTGCCAGTTGACTTAACAACAGGTTCTGACGAACGTCTGGTATAATCTTCGATTATGGAAGGACATTGATGGCACTTTCCCTTATACTTCAATGGGCATCCCTGTGTATACTTTAGAGGCAGTTTTAGACAACAAATGAGGTGGACAAGTTGAACTATCATATTCCCTTCTTACTATAAACGCAAAAGTGTTATACGAAAGAAAGTCTTTATTTTCAAAGCTGATCCGTAATTGTTAAAATTAATAATAAGATTACAATGTTTTTTTCGAATCATCCATTTATCAACAATGTTTTACCGTCTGCTTTCTCATATTCATATTTCACTCTGTATATACCTTATAGTGCAGTGGTTCTCAACCTTTTTCACCGAACCGCCCCCTAAATCAGTCAAAATTTTGAAAACGCCCCCAGGCACTTGTTGCCCGACCGAAAAAATAAAAATATGAAATCAATTTTCAGAAACGCCCCCTACTTATTTTTGTTCTTAACGTAGTAG
>JAUYWV010070450.1:0-15716 GCA_032274565.1 Nematoplana nigrocapitula | reverse complement strand
TTCAGCTCTCTCCGATTGACTGTTTATGAGGAGATATAAAACACAGACAGACACACACACACACACACACACACACACACACACACACACACACACACACACACAGACAGACAGACAGACGGGCAATTCATATTAAACACGTTCGCTAGCTCAGAATGTAACTAAGGAAATATCATTTATAATAATTGTTCAAATTGAATGCTGTCACAATTTTTATGGAAGCAGTATACAGATCAGATACCAATAATAGATATAAAAGTGTCTAAAAAATCCTAAAAACGTAATCTGTGACTCTTAGCGCACTATGCAGCGTCTAATTGTTGACGGACAGTGCGCTGTACAAGGGTTTCACTGTGGCGTTAGAGGGACGTTGTCGCGCAGTTGCTTTTAAGGCGAGCACTGCATTGTAACGTTTCTCGATGACGTTTGCATTCAGAAAGTGTATATACTGTACGTACTTTTAAATAAATTTGCGTATTAGAGATGCCTTTATATTTATCCCTCAGTTCACAGAGCCTCTTTGGAAGTCGCATTTTGGTGAGGGTCATTACTAGAACTTCTGGATTGACATAAACACGTGAAAAATTATATTTCCTTTGACATTTAATTATCTGAACTATCAGACGATAAACTGTATAGTCATTGCCTAAATTTATCACTATTTTCCTTGAATGCCCCTCAAAATCCAAGCCTCAGTTTCTTTTGTAGTCCCTGTATATTTTTTCCAGTAAAACATTAACATGCACAGAAAAATAATGACAATTAAATAAACACAAAATTATTCTCTATATCAGTTGACAACAACGGATTTCTCTCAAGATTTACCACCATCGATTGCACCTTTTCGTGTATGTGCAGGGATTTGGCATCGGTAGCTGCACCTCAGCCATGTTTACGCCATCAAATCCTAAGTTTACTATGTCAAGGGCGGATTTACGGGTTGAATTTTGAGAACGTTGGTTTAAATTAGTTCGTCATGCATGCAACGCTTCTAATGTATGTACAATATAGGTTATCTCTGATATAGTAGCCTAAAGGAGTTTATGTCTTGGTGATCGAAATGATACGAAAGAAATATTACGGATTACAGTTTGATACAATTTCCAAAAGAAGCAAAGAAGTTTGAGACTTCAGCAAAAGATTTAACAAGACTATAAAAAGTCACGATCATCTTAAGCACGGTGTGGCGTGGCATTGTCTTTTTGCAGAATGGAGCCCTAGCCTATGACTTGAAGAGTTAGCAGAACATGAGGCTGAAGAACTTCACGTGTAACGCGAGCCGGTCTAGGATAAGTTGTAGATTTCTTCCGTCGTAGTGGAAACCTCTCCAGACCATCACAGATGCACGTTCATGCCAACTATGCTAACGTACTACAGGGCCGAGTAACCTTTTCCCGGACGCCACCAGACTCAAACTTTTCCATGATTGAAGGCTGAAATGAAGCAGGATTTATCGATAAATAAATCTCTGGCCCACTGTTACCTCGTCAAAATGATCATTCGCTGTCAAGGGAAGGCATCCATCTGATGTGGATGTTTATTGCCAGTTCCAGTTACTATTTCATCGTTCTGCCATGCAGAGTCGTTCCAGCGGCTTGTCTATCTTGATCTAGCGGATTGGGGATGATCATTACTGCCAGTAGCCGAGTACATTTTGTTGAGGCACCAATTGCCTAAATAGCTTACTATCAGATTAACATCTTCCCCAATCCATGCAATGGCTCAGGCTCAATCGCACAGCAAAAGTCTTTTTCTTGAAGGCATGGTTGATTAGACCCTGAATACCGCCAGTTAAATAATTTTTTCTTTAAATACTTTACCGAGTTTATTTACGACAATCAATTCTTTTTACCACATGATCCATGTCGGGTATTAATTTAGGCATTATCTTTTCCGATGAAAGGATTGAATGCTTATTTGTTTTTCATTATTTTTCCGTCTTCAATGGCATACTGAAGACAGTTCACGACTCGTAATGTTAGAATGAGCGCACCATGAACATTGTGCATTGTCTTGTGGTTTCTCATACAAATTCACATAACTATGCAACTAATACTTGATTTTTACGAATCTTTTAGTAATGATTACGAAGAGTTGAGAGCGATGCCCGCGCCTTTGTAGCAATCACCTCCTAGTTTAGGCCTTTCCCAAACGGTGTGCTTAGCTTTCGACTATTGAAACTCTTTCGACCACGTGATCGCCGAAATAGAATTCATCAGCATACCAAACAACAACGCTCACTTGAATAATCTGCTCAGCCATCGAAAACAGACCATCACCAAAGAGATCAAGGGAGTGTGATTACGAAAATGTGATTTACTAGCAGTGGGTACCCACGTTGCTGGGCAATAGATTAGGGCACATGCCTAACCCTAACCCTGCCCTAGTCTTTTGTTTTATTAATTTTTCTGTGAGAGGCTTCTTTCTGCCCGAATCATCCATTTCGCACCGTTTTTAGCTACCTTGACCTTGATCCCGACCCCTTGACCTCGACTCCGACCTCCCCCCCTATGTTACCCGCAGAGTTGAGGGATCACTCATGCAAAATTTCGGGTCTCTGGCACGAACGGTTCGGCCGCCCACCCAAAACATACACGCACAGAGAGAGACAACTTGACAAATATATATAAGAAGATTTGAGGTGTAAAATCTACAGACACAAGTATACCGTCTTGTTTTACTCAATCAAGCACAAAGAGATATTGTCGTAAACTAGGAATAAATTTGCAGAGTAAATTATCAATTTTTAAATTAATGAAAAGCTGCAATCAATCAAGATGACAGTTAACTAAAATCAGTTAGCAGCCAGCATGTCTTCATTCCAGATTTAGTTCTCTAGTTTTATTTAAAATAATTTAAATCGTTTATCATTTATTAGCACTGGAATTTGAGGAACTTAAAGACTTGTGGAAATAATAAAAAATGGACTTGTCTCGGAAGCGAAAGCGGAAAGCAGACAACTCATCAGACAACGTAACAAAAGTAAGTGTATCTGACAAAGAAAGTGAAGATACGAAAGAACCCCGTAATAAAAAGGCAAAGAGAGAACCATTAGAAAACCAGGTTGACGATGAGAAAAAAATGAAAGCGAAATCTGTGAAAAGAACAGAAGAAAGCAGTGCAGAACGGGAACAGTCGACCGCTGCTTGGGAAAGACGTCTGGCAAAAGAATCACCGAGCAAAGAATATAAGTACTCGCCGGTAAAAACATTCACAGACAGGCTGAGTTTGAATCGCAAGCATAATTTCTACTTCGAACATGTTTGCCACATAATGACCTTCGAAGAGGGTTTCTTCAACAGAGCTATTCAACTGATTTACTTGTTTGGGTCAAACGAAGGAATTGCGTGTTCTCTTCGTTTTAGAAAGTCCCTTCGGGCGGATCGAATGGCCCCTATGACACTGTCTGACTATCGTTTTGGAAGACCACTTGGCAAGGGAAGTTTTGGAAGTGTCTATTGCGTAGAGGAGAAGGCCACAGGAAGGCGCATGGCTCTAAAACTAATGACAGTGGTAGGTAGATCAAACTATCCGTTAAAATTAATGTCTTTCATTATTGAGAGGGATGCTCTCCTACGTGCTAACTCCCCCTACGTTATCAATCTCTATCACGCTTTCGTCGACTCGGACACAAAGACCGTCTGTTTCGCGTTTGAGTACTGCAGAGGCGGAACGTTCTACGATATCATAGAGGCACTGCATAATATAGATTTTACCGTTGACGAGAGTCGTGATCACATGAACGCACTGCTCGCAGACAACAAAAAACCGCTCTGTGATCGTCCCGAGTTCTATCGTGTGGCGCGCTTCTACACGGCTGAACTGATTTCCGCGGTGCAACATCTACACAGTCGGGGGATTATGCACATCGATATCAAAGGCGACAATATTTTCATCGACGACAGCGGTCACTTGAAATTGGGCGATCTGGGACTGGCGGTCCGGTTTCATTGGTCGCACAATCTGTTCCGTACCTGGTCCTATGTGCACCATCCCAATTTCCGGATAGACAATCGCGGCGGCAGCCGACTTCATCTCGAGGCGGACCTGATCTCCTATGTGGAGCGCAATCAAGAGAACAGGATCGGAGAGTGTCTGCGCTTCCTTTCCGACTGGTACAGTGTCGGGGTGCTGCTCTACTATCTGTTCACCGGAGTCATGTTCAACGCTCTGGATGTCCATAAAGGGAACACCTTCTATCCAGTCGTGTTCAATGATCCTACAGAATGCCAATTCCTCGGAGATGTTGTCCTGAAACCGCAGATCAGAAATTATTTCCTCGGGCCCGACGCGATCACTGTATTTTTTGGCAAGTCTCCAGAGGCAGGCCACGCCCACCAGCTGCTCAATTTGCTTCTCTGTCCCCGTCAAAATAGACTAGCCGGATATTTGACTCGTGTCGAATTATACCGAAGGGGCGTTCTAGTACCCGACGATTTGTTGGATTTAGTCAGATTCAATGAGCTGCCCCTTTTCCACGGGCAATTCGGGGATTTGGATCTGAAGGAAATGCACACCTACCCATCAGCAATGCCTGTGGGCTTCGTCGACGAAGACGAATTTCAGTCTCCCATTCCCGACCATATCTACAGCCTGCAGGGGCTGCCCGGGGTTATCGATCCACCTTCCATACCCGGACTGGCATTCCGTAGACCCAATTCGATGTAGCATACAGTATGTAACCTTTCTATTCACTATTGTTTTAGGTATGAGCTACAGAATAAATAAAAATTTATTTATTACCTCAAATCAATCTAGTTATAGCATGGCCTTTTCAGTGAGATAGGTTCTGTCCTTCAAAATGACTCGTAAAACAAAGGAGATGTTCTTAGTGGTCATCATTAAATCATACATAACTGTCCATTACTATATGGTTTCTGTTGGTAAGGCACATCTTTATTGATAGGTTAGCAGTGATCAGTTCCCTTTTCCTTTTTCATTCGGTCGGGGGGGGGGGCGCTACCACGATCTCCCTGAGAAAGGTCGGCGCCCTGCCCCGTCTGCAAGGGTCCAGAGAGAGGGGTTATCACCGAGGATGGAAGGGCGGTCAGCGAGGTGCGAGAGGCAGAACAGGGAGAGGTGGAAAGATCCTCTTGGGACTAGAGGCAGAAAGCCCAAAGATGTGAATCAGAAATCATAATGCGATGGCAATAGGCATCGAAAAAGAGAAAGTGCCCGCTCCGCAGCTGAGCGAGGGCAGGCCCGGTGATTGATAGCGTGGGGGTCATATTGATAGTGTTCGACAAAGCGCCGCGGTCGGTGCGGGCAATGGCGGTGCGGGTGAAGGAGACGGCCAGTGGGACGTCCTGGTCTATTACAGTCCCTAGTTTGGCCTAAGTGTCGGCAACTCCATAGCACTGATACCGCAGTGAACTGGCGCCCACTGCAGGGGCGGCGCCACGTCTTAAAAAGGGGGTATGCTGACTTAGAGAAACCCATACACATTTCTGTGAAATGAAGGATCCTGTACCATCTTTAAACAGGACATTTCTGTTCTCAGTGCTCCGCAGCTCTGTCATTTCGAAATTTAAAAAATAGCATGTAATTTTATTTTTTTCTTACGATTTTAGGGTATGCTAATTGATACTTCAGCATATCCATGCTAATAGTTGGGTATTCTTAAGCATACCCTGCATATATGGTGGCGCCGCCGGTGGCCCACTGGATGTCCACCCTGTGGTACCTCCCGAGGCTGGTAGGTTACGGAGGGAGATAATTGCCTAGAGGCCGCGAAGCCAGGCGACGACCTGCGGCCTTAATGAGGAGACGTTTAGGTCAGCTGGATATAGGCTTTTCTTCTTATGCCGCCGATTGACTTCACACGTCGTCTGGCGACTTGGGATGCGGACGTGTTAACGACAGTTAGCAAGGCATTGGTCATATACTTATGCTAAGCTTATACAGGGGGCGGGCCGGGCCGTCTGGCGGAAAGGAAGGAGTTATTGGTGCTACATGCCAAGACCAATCTCCAGAAAGGTGCTGCAGAACTACTCCCATGATCAACAGTTAACCAACTTTTATGTACTGTAACCAAGTTTAACATATAAACGCATTAGTAGTCAAAGCAAGATCGTGAAACATAACCAGAAGTTGAAAACGGGAGAATGTGCAGAAAATCGAAGGGATTATTATTAATATTGTTCAATAACTGGACTCTTCCGCAGAGGATGGGACAGCGCAGGGCGGCCGAGGTCCAGCAACCTGGCAACTCCCCACAGTGGTCAAGGAGGATTTCCGACTCACCAAAGACAGTAAGGCGGAGAGATGAAAATGAGGAACAAGAGAGGAGAAGATTAAAGATATCCTGCTGGCTTTCTCCATAGGAAGGACAACATACCAATCCTATAGAGGTAAAAGGCAATAAAGTGCAGTGCCGCTTGCAACGAAGGCGTGAAGAAATGGGAAGCAGAAACTCGGTCATTTTGGTCGGGACAAGATGAAATCACTCGCTCGACTGCTGTGTTGAACTCGAGGATTTCCTGACACACCTGTGTTCTCCGCATTCAAACAGTCAGATGACGATCGCCACGCACCACCTCTTCACACGCTCAACGTTGTCCTCAGTCCTGTTCGTTGAAGACCTTCCATTCCTAGAGTCGTCTTCAATCTCTTAGTCTCTTCACTTCCCTCACTGAACCTATTGTGCTACTTCGTGTGATTTGTTTCCTTTTCCCCAATTCTCCATATACCGCCCTGACTGCCGCGATGCATTCTTCCGTGATGTCATCACTGCATTCACGTAGTAGGTTTTCAATGTTGCTCATTACCACCTTTCCAGGCTGTTGAAAACGGGTTTGGATACAAGATACATACTAAGATCAAGAGCATCAAAGTAGATTTATCTGAAATTGCTTTCAGGATCGTCGAAATAATGGCTGCTTCCACTACCAATTTCAAATCGACTAGGTGCCTTTTTCTTCCTTGGTAGGACAGGCTTTGATACATCCACATCATTCGCCATTCCAATGGAATTTGTCCAGAACAGATGAAAAGTTTCATCACTGTGTAATTTTTGCAACACTTGTACAACTAGACTTGTAGCGTCTTGACCATGCGATGCAGACATATTTGTCTTCCGTAAAGTGCGGCTGAGATTGACAGTGTGAAAACAGTTTTCAGCGTATGTAGTCAGAGACATCAGAGAAAAGTTCCGTGTATATGCAATTTTACGTGGACGGCAAATATCCTCCTGGGAGTAACATAGGCTGGTCAAAGTTTCCTCCCCACCAGTGGTTTAAAACATTTCATTTTGATATTCCCATTTGGAGCATCATTCTGTAATACATTATTAGCATAGAATAGGGATACTCTGTGATTGATTTAACATTGTAACAGTATACTACACAATAAGGAATTTGAATTTTGTCGCAGGCGATTTTATGCAATGCTACATGAATATACAGTATTACAGAATGGCCGGCTCCCAATGGCGTTGAAATAAAATATTTTAAACCATTCAGGGGGAATTTTGACCAGTCTATATGTTATTTCTTTTGAGGACGTTAGATATTGATGTAACATTTGTGGTAGAACGATTTCGCCCAATTAACGGATTAAAAAATGTTATTTGTTAACATCTTTAATACTCTATATCAATCATGAAATATTGTATCCTTCAGTAGGCGAATAAAGCAATGATACATCAGTATACTACTGAATAAGGCTGTCATTGGTAAACTGTATAGTTTGGTTTGGTTATGTTTGTATGTATTTTGTTTGTTATGTTTGTATGTATTTGTTGCTTATGTTTGTATGTATTTTGTTGCATATGTTGATCGATGGTAGTAAGTAGCATTTTGATGCATGCATTGGTTTCCGTCCGTAGGGCGTGAGTATTCAAAGAAATGCATTCCCTCTCGAGCAATTCTAGCATACTGCTGACATGTGCCGCACAATGCGATTAAAATCTGCCGATTTGTTATAACTAGTCAGCACGCTTTCCTTGTTTCAACAACCTTGCGAGTACATCGTCCGCGCCTTTGGGACAGCTACCCTCATCTGGTCCGGCAACTGAGCAATCCTCCTAAGGAAGGTATGAACAAGTTTACCGCTATTATTCTCATTGCAGGATTGATAGGGCTTGTTGAACACAACCGCCCTGTGACTAGGCGGTTGGGGTGTGTTGGCAACTTGAGTCATTGTTAGGTTCCGCCACGGAGAGACAACCAATACTTCAGATCCCCCTTTTTACCACGCGTACAATGTCGCATATTCCAGCTATGGTTTAGTAAATCATAAATTTCCTATGATAAAAGCGCTTCACAAATAAGAAATTAAATTTGAGAGCGTTGGTTTAAATTTGTTTGTCATGCAATTCATTCTATGTAAACTAGATTGTCTTTAGTATAAAAGAAGCGCTGATTTCTTGGTGATCGAAATGAAAAGGAAGGAATATGACGGAATGGAGTCTGATTCAAAGTCTAAAAGAAGAAAAGCAGAAGAGGAAAAAGATAATTTTTACACGACAACTGAGAAACTGCTGCCAGAACCTAAGAAAAAAATTGCAGCAGACCAGGTCATCGCCGATACATGGAATAATCGTTTAGCCAAAGAATCACCAAGCAAAATGGCCAAATTAGGAGCAAAAGCAGAGATAAAAACCTACGTGAGTCGAAGCATGATGCAACACAGCCGCCCTTTGTGTTGGCATATATTGGCATTCGAGGAGGCCGTTTACAATAGGGCATTCCTGCTGATCTATTACTTCAGAAATCCGGACATTACAGTCCCACTTCGGCTTAGAAAAGTGCTACGGGCGGACAGGGTTACACCAATGACTCTTTCAGCCTTCCGATTTGGTCCCATCCTGGGCTCAGGTTCCTATGGCACCGTCTATCGGGTTGTGGAGAAGGCCACTGGGCGACAGATGGCGTTGAAATTGTTGACCATTACCGAGGGGACCGCCTATCCCCTGACCTTGACCTCGATGCTCGTCGAACGCGATGCCCTCCTTCGTAGCAATCACCCTCTGGTTGTCCGCCTGCAGCACGCTTTTGCCGACCCCGGGTCCAAAACGGTGTGCTTTGCCTTCGACTATTGCGACGGGGGCAATTTCGACAGCGTGATTTCCAAACTGCATGGGATAGAATTTCACAGCATACCAGAGAACAAAGCTCACATGAACGATCTGCTCACCCGTAGAATACAGCCGATCACCAAACAGAGGGACAAATTTGAGATAGCCCGCTTCTACACGGCCGAAATCGTTGCAGCCGTGGCGTTCATTCACAGTCGGGGCATTATTCACGTGGATATCAAGGGGGACAATATCTTTCTCACTGCCAACGGGCATATTAAGGTAAGAAAATATATAGTACTCTCCAAAAAGTGACAGTACATCTGAAAATAATAAAAAATCATGTTACAGTATTGATTCAATTGACAATGCGATATTCGCGTTTTATTTTAGTTAATTTAATTGTTAGTATTTTTCGTCTTGTTTATTTCCTTTGATGGCAGATGCCCAACAAGGGGTCGTTTATGCGTTGCCATGGGGTGTTCGGGCGTTCTAATCCATCGTATTTCTATTATTTGAATGAATTACAACCCAATTGCGATAGGAAATAATAAAAACTAGGTTGTTTACATACTTCTGAGAAAGTTTATTCACTCTTTATAGAGTTATAGTCTGTCTGAACAAATTTAAAATCCTGTGCATAACTGGAGGTGATAAAGGCGATCTGCTGTTTGGTAGGTTAGTACACCTAAGAACACTATAGTGTGATTCCGACGAAATAAATGACGTTTGTCAGCCGCTGCTGTCTGATTGAATACATCAGAATATAAGCCACGTTTATTTCGGCGTCAGTTAAAATCGATCATATTTTA
Organism: Nematoplana nigrocapitula; assembly: GCA_032274565.1. Taxonomy (NCBI): domain Eukaryota; kingdom Metazoa; phylum Platyhelminthes; order Proseriata; family Nematoplanidae; genus Nematoplana; species Nematoplana nigrocapitula. Next base: position 5,888 of record JAUYWV010070450.1, on the reverse strand, counting down.
TGTAATGTTTCATCTGTAACAAATTTGAGGTTATCTATATATACAGTATATCTCACTGCGACCGTATTGTGGTCTAGGACTTACCCACAGAGTAGGCTTACCATTCTATTCATGTATGAATGATGGCGGTGTGTGCTAACATTGACAATTACCAATTATTCCACAGAGAGAGAAAGGAAGAGCGAGAGAGAGAGAGGGAGAGAGGGAGTTTATTTGTGTGTGCATATTTTTTTCTGCAAGTGTTCTTCTAACAGTTGTATTGTTGTGTTTTTATCTAATTGTGTTTCTTGTCAAATAAGCTTTAAATGTGTGACTTGACAATGACTGTGGAACGGTCGAAACCGTTTGCCAATACATGTTTAGTGTAAGCTTGTTTCTCCTTTTTATTTTCCGTATTATGTTATAGGTAATACATGGTTTATAGGTCATTAAGAAAATAAAATACCGAGGGCCGAAGCAGGAGGTTATTACTTTCCTTAATGACTGATAAAGACCATGTATTATCTGTTATAATATAAGAGGTTATTATTTTCCTTTAGAAATATCGAAGTAATGTCAAAAAGATATGACGTCAAGCTGGTATATACTTGATTTTTCACACTTTACAAATAAGATGATTTTAGGTCTATCGTTGCCCAATATAAAAGAAGTAATGGACCCCTCAGTGAATCATTTATTAATTAATTGTCTGAATGACGGTTGTAATACCGCAGTCCCTATTTCATTGGAAGTCAACGATTTATTTATTTCCGATATACTGAATGACAATTCTATCATTCTAGAACAATTCGTCTCACCATTTCCAGATGACATTATTGAAGTTAGAAAGGTGGAATCAGTCCCTAAGGGAACCAGAAATCGCGACAACTGAGCATTGAAATTATACAAAAAATGACAAAATCAGAGGCCAACCACTCCTGGAAATGCTAACGACATTCCTTTACCAACAGGACCTGAATTAAAGTCATCAAGTAGTGCTTCCTTGGATTACTGGCTGTTGAAATTTATCATGGAAGTCAGAAAGCAAGACGGCTCGCGATATCCTCGAAATACTTTAATATCCTTAGTAGCTGGTTTGAACTGCTCCAGTAAATTTATTCAAGAACGAAGCTTTTGAAACCTTTAGAAGTATTCTCGATATTTCCTGCAATGAATCAACGAAAGTTAGAGCAGGCTATCAAAAGAAACAAGCCGAAGTTATTAAAAGTTGAAGAAGAAATGCTCTGGACCAATGGTGAGCTGGGAAGGGAAACACCGGAACAGTTACCTAATACGCTCGTTTATCTAAACGGACTGCATTTTGTTTTAAGGAGTGGAAAGAACACCGTAACCTTTATCAAATGAAGGTCATTCCACCAGATGATAACTGCAACTATAACATCATTGAATACACGTAAACAATCTCGAAAAATAACAATGGGGGTCTTAAGCACAGAAAAGTAGAGCCGAAACGTATGCGACACATTGATGTCAATTCTATTGAAAATCCCAAGCGATCACATGCTCTACTGCTTGACAGATACATTCGATTACGATCAGAACATCATATTACAAGTAAAGTCTTTCACCTGACTCCGTTACATATTATCGTAAAAAACATATGTGCCACGCGGTTGTATGAACGGGGAGTGGACGAACAGTTATTCATGGAACGAACTGGTCACCGGTCAGAGAAAGGAGTTCGTGTTCATAAAAGAACACAACAAGTGCACCATCACAACACGAGCGTAGTTATTGATAACAAATCCCTCGGAACGTATTCTACTCTTTCTACGCAGTCGAATAATGGTGGAAACACTTTTCAATTTCATTTCAATACTGGATGCAATGTTGTCATTGACAACAAGTCTAATGACAAAGAGTGATCACATTGTACATTGATTGTGACTATTGTTTACTTATTAATGAACATTTTGTCAATTTCGGTTTGCCCATGGTTATCATAGTTTATCAAACATGATTTTTTGTGTTATTAATACAGTTATCTAACTATTGATTAAATTTTATTGGTTATATTGATTGTTTTAGAAATAATAACCTCAAGTTCAAAAGATTATGCGATTATTTAAAAAGCCTCAATGGAATATACTGTGATATCCCATGATCAGCTATGATAACCCCTTATAATCTGTTATATCTGTAATAGGTATACGATAGCATTCTAAAATTCTTGAGGTAGAAACAGAATTTGTCCCGAACGTACCTCTAAGCCTGGTGAATGAACCACCACAGAATCAACGATTTGAATACTCAATGACGTCTGAAGAAGTAAACGCGCGTATTGCTTGCACCTGCTCAGAAAATTATACAAAGAAAGCAAATTGGGCAGTTAATGTATTCAAAGAATGGCTCAAGGCACGACAAAACCAAGGAATAATTGATGGACCACGTGTTTTTCAACATTTGATGAAATGACTAAAGTTGAACTGGACAGCCAGCTGCAGTATTTTATATTTGAAGCAAGAAAAACAAACGGAGATAAATACCCTTCAAGTTCATTAAAAGACCTCTTCCAAGGTATTGGATACTACTTATCTAATGTATTATCCAGGGACTGGCGAATCTTTAATGACGCTGAATTTCGTTTGGCCAGGTCTTGTTTGAATTCGGCAATGATCCAAGCAAATAAGGAAAAGGTTGAACAGGCTGGAAATGGCCCTGCTACTCCAATTTCACAGGCCCAGGAGTAGAAACTCTAGAACTCTCGAATATTAGGATCAAACTCTCCAAAGAAGCTTGCGAGAACAATGTATTTTCGCTTCTGGAAAATTCAGATTCTCCTTAGGGAATTCTAATAATGCTATGGTATATCATACACACAACCCCGAAACAAGAGATATTGTTATCGTATATCAAAACCAAAAATTTGTACTTTGCCGACAGCAATGTAAATAATGACATTACTGCCGGCTACATTGTGTATTAACATGCAGCAACATTTAAAATTGACGTTGCCACCGGCTAGCAAGGAAATCCCTAGCCATAAAAGCCAATAACTTAAAAGTACATGAAATGGAGTCACTAGTATACAAAAAGTGCAGTTCAGAAAGGGTTTATTCCCCTTCTTTCCGAAATGGGAATTTGTCTCATGTGAAATGTTTACTTGATCGTTCATTTCAGAAATTCCTGTAGAAGTGCCATGCTGATCAATTTGTGGTTAGATCCGAAATTGGCAACCGACATACTCAACTTCTTGATGACTCTTTCGTTAACGTTCGTATCCTACTGCTTGACAGTTTCTGTATTTTTGTGTTCAGTTACAGAGCAGACTTTTGTGCCGGTGAAACCACAATTCTTCAAATCAGTCACTCTTGTTGGACGGACACAGACAGTGGTTTGTATAAACTTTTGACAAGCTTGCATTTGAGAAATATTTGCCATCATGGTCCTTAAACTGTCTTTACCGAGCGCCTGATTAGGATAAATACCGTCCTTTCCCATTCTCTGCCTCGGAAAGAGAGATTCACAAGTATGAGGTATTGACTTTAAGCATTCCTTCAAGAGCTTCACGCGACAACATTCTGGCATTCTTTCGATCTTCCTAAACGTTCCGTGATAGTGATGTCTGGACATTTTTTGACACCTGGTTTTGATTTATAGAAACATACTCTATGCTATCTGCATCCATCTCAAATGAAAATGAGTTTTTCGTGAGTTGACGAAAACCCCTTCTATGCCACGAAAACCAAAGTGGTATAGCAGATTGAAAACCAAAACTTCTTCTTAAATCACGCGAGCACTCGATCGATTAAAGTAATGCCTCAGTTTATCTTGATCGCCAGGTTGAATAGAAGAGAAAGATTCATTTTTATTACCGGGTTGCAGGTATTTACCAATCATTGCCTTCAGCATGTTGTTACTGGACTTGATTGCTGCACCGTACAAAATGTACCCAGAAACTGGCGTTTTGTTATCTCCCAGTGCGTCATTTGTTACTTTGACATTTCTGACTTCATCGAGCATTCAAACTTGTCCATAGTTTCGCGTGTTTCCTCTGGTAAAGTGTGAAATTTGGTTTAATGACCAGACAGTGGTACTCTTTTCTTAACTTCCGCCAGTGTCATGGAAAACTTTGAAATATCTTGTAGCTCAGTGTCCCCGATATCACCGAATCCATATGGAAATCCAATGAAAACAATCATGTTTCCATCATATTTCTCCATAGCTGCCATACCCTTTTCCGACCAGTCGGTTTCTATGATTTCCATAAAGTGGTTTTAGAAATATTTATTGAATGATTTGATTTTTAATTCATGTTGTTGCGTATCTGGCAATGAAACTTAAAAAAAGAAAAAAGATGAGAAATATTGATAGCATTCGATTTGAACATTTAGTTCAAATGATATTTTTTGGTTTCAGTCCGAGCTGACGAACGAGTTTAATTGATCGATTTTCAGTAGGATAGCACCATTAAAAGAAATAAAATGATACCGGATAATTTCAAAGTTAGTAAAAATATCTGAAATGAAGGTATGTCTTCTTCGCAGACCGAATATGGCGGCTCAATTGAGTACGAGCGTTAAAACTCTCTGTATCCTTTACTCTCCATCTCCTCTCCCTCCGTCACTCCTCTCCTTCCTGTGTCCCTCCCACTCTGTCTCCCACACAATCTATCTCTCCCTTTCAGCCTCCCTCTGCACCATGAAAGAACACATCAGATCGAAAACTACCTTGCCTTTATAAAATGGTTGACTTAATGGATCTGTGTTTTGCTTCTTTGTTATATTGAATTTTTAGTCTATATTTTATTAATTCCATCTCTCTCTGTGTGAGCGCGCGCGCGCGTGTGTGTCTATAGTGTTATTGTTTTGATGTTGCTCTTTTAAGTATTTTCGAATTTAATTATGCATTTAAGAATGTTTTCTTTCAGTTGGGTGATCTTGGGCTCTCCGTGCGCTTCCACTGGACCCATTCTCACAGGCGAACACTCCCCTACATATTCTTCCCACACTTTTCGGACAATATCGGTGGGGCCAGACACTTCTTGGAGGCCGATCTCGTCCAATTCGTTGTCCACAACCAGGAGAACTCGATCATGGAGAATATGGGCTTTGCTTCGGACTGGTACAGCGTTGGAGTGCTCATCTACTACCTGTTCGCGGGATTCCGATTCAACGACCTCAGAATACATCAGGACAATTCGGAGTTTTTGCAAAAGGTGGGACACCAACAACACACTCAATTCCTAGCCGATGTTATCCGGCGACCGGAGATAGCCGACCTATTGGTGACACGAAAGGCGCTGAACAAAATATTCGGGCACAACTTCCTGACCGGTCAACTGAGTCAATTGTTGACCAAATTGTTGGTGAAGAGGAGAAACCGGTGGGAGGGCTTCTGCGATTCCTATGACGTTTACCGAATGGGCCGGATGATCCGGGACCGTCTGGTCGATTTGAACCGGGTCAACCGGTTGAGCATGTTCGCCCCCTACGACCTATCCCAGATGCACACCTATCCAGCGCCATTCATCCCAGAGATGGAGTCGGACTCTCCCGCCCAATTTACTTCTCCCATTCCCGAGGAGATTATGGATTTCCAAGTGAAAGATGATATCCTTGTCCCATGTGTCTTGCCCGACCTCAAATTTCATAGACCTCACGATCTTTCCGACTGAATGGTATGATACTTCTCTATGATGAGGAAATACACACTATAGTTTATATTTATTTGAGAATTTTTAGTTTAAAGAGAACCGAGCCAAATTTCAAAATTTTCCAACCGCTTCGGATACAATAGTAGTAGTACCGTAAAATGGGGTAACTTTGATCACACGGGGTAACTTTGATCACCCTAGGATTATTTTATATAAATGATATTACAATCAATTATAAACATAAAATCAATCAATTAAGAGACGCTAGATGTGTATACTTTCCAAATTGTGC
>JAUYWV010070339.1:0-15717 GCA_032274565.1 Nematoplana nigrocapitula | reverse complement strand
GTTTCTAGCTCCGTCCTGACGAGGCGGAGCTGCGGATTATACAGTCGATACTTTTTATTGAATTTCTAATTAATTATATCTGTAGTATTGAAATATGTTTGTTTGCCTATTTTTTCTATTGGGTAGCCGTGACATTTGGGAATTTAATAGTCACGCATGCCGCTCAGGACGGGATATTTTGCCAGGTCGTCTATCCCCTAAATTCACGCGTGCCTATTACGACTGTTTGGCATTGGTATTTTTAGTGCTAACTGACACACATGCCATTTACCATCCTAATCGGCAGCGGAATTTTATGTTCTATGTGTCACGCATGCCATTTACAATCCGTTTTGACATTGGAAAATTTTCTGTTTGGAATTGGAATTTCAAGTACATTTTCCAATGCCAAATAGGGTACTGCGTGCTGTGTATTACTCCCTTAATGTTTCCCATGAACTCTTCTTCGTAGAACATAAATTCCGCTGCCGGTTAGGATTGTAAAAGGCATGCGTGACAGATTGCACTAAAAATACCAATGCCAAACAGCCATAAAAGGCACGCGTGAAAAACAGGGATAGACGAGCTGGCAATTCATTTTTTAAATTCCAATGCCGTTTTTGACAGTGTATATTATGGCTGTAAGCACGTGGGCATACAACTCCAGTCGCAGGCAATAATTACGAAACTGGTCTGCTTGTGGAATACTTGTCAAACATGCCATTTTTTCGAAGTTTGAACCCCTAATAGTTAGTTGATTGACCATTTTGTAGAATTTTATCTTCACCACTGGGAATATTTACATGTCACAGACGACTCCCGATATTTTTTCTTCTGCATCGCTTTGAAACAGCGCTCGACTTTAATTAACATTCCCATGGTCTACCATCAGTCTCATATAAACCATTGTCGTGCTTCTTTTCAGCAGTCGATTCCATATGTATTACCTGAAAGCTAGTAGTAAACGTTAAGCAAACGTTTTGGCGGGGTGTCCTACAATTAATCAAACTCTAATACTACTTATACAATTGGTTGTTATATTTGACACACTGTTGTTTTGTTTGCTATAATTTAACATTATCTGCATTTTAATACGATGTTAAATAAAAAAAATCGCGATGTAATACTCCTAATTTAGATCTACCTAAACAAAGAAAATATTCATAAAATAAATGTAAAATAATATTTCTTTCTTAGTTGAATACAATTGATTGAAGGAAACATTTTCCTAGATTAGGTTTTTATTCTTTCAAGGGTAATCAAATCTTTTGAATCTATACATACATTATTTTTGTCTTCTATGACACGCAACCACTTTTCGGTGAAAAGGCATATCCAGACTCGAAAGAAATACAATCAAATATACAAATGCGAAAATGGATTATTTTCTCAACTAAATAGTCGGAATAGTAGCTTCCTGCTTGAGTGAAAACAGCCACGCAAGCATTTGGTCTAAATATTTAATTGTTTGCATAAGCTACATATAGCGTGAAGTCAAATCGTGGCTTTTTTCTTTCTGAAAATCTCACGACTAGTCGCGTTTTGTTTGAATGCTGATGAGCTATAGCTAAATCACATTTTTGGAATTAATAATATCCCGATGTATAGTTCTATTGGTTTAATTCCCGCAAAACTAGAATCCAATGAGGAAATATCTTGAATGCATTCAGGCTGTTATATACACGGAGTGAATGTCGTCACATCCGGAAATCAAAGTGATGCTATTCGCAGACAGCTGGAAAAGAAATGGTTTACCATTCTTCTGCCAACTAAAAAAGTGCATGCAACAGAAAATTAAATCCACATGTTCAACGGACAAACGAGAGAGGGTGCAGAAAACAACAACATGAACGAAGAGAGAGAGAGAGAGAGCCTGTACGGCAATCCTACACGCACACCGTGTGAACATACAAAAGAGGGGGCAGATAACATGCTCTTATAATCCATGGATTACTATGGAGCTATATTAGCTTTCAATATTGCGCATACTAGGTGCATAAAAATATTTTCATAAATAAAAATTCTAAACCTTTCTTAGAAACCAACAATATATATATGTATATGTACATTAATTAGATTATAAGAACATGTTTTGTTTGTGTGTTTCAAAGCTGTATAATTTGAATTTTGTCCATGCTTTGAATAGCCAAATTATAAAATATATGTAGAATGCAAAATAAACTGATCCAAAACAAAACGTTGTCCATAGTAGTAAGGGTTGCTGCAGACTTCAACTCACCTAAAAATAGCATCAGATAAGTCATCACCTGTGTTTATATGTACACCAAGGGCATTGCCGTTTTTGACCAATCAGATTAAAGTAGGCCAAGGTCATGTGGAATTCAACTATTTCAGCTAATATAGTATCTATGATTACGAGAGTTGCAATATTGAGTCAATAAACAATTATATTTAAATTTCCCAATAATAGTTTGCAATTTCTTCTTTTTTGACATAAAAAGAGAAGCTTTTCTATTTATAAAAGAGCTTCAACAAATTGCCAGCAGTTGTCTCAAATAAGAAAGCAAGAAATTGTCAATTTCACACATCTTTTGTTTAAAATATTTTAATCAGTCCATAGATATCGAATTATAGACAGATTAACTTAACTTGCAACCTGGATTTCAGATGGACGTCGCTTTTTCGTTGGATTTCACACGCTTCAGATTAGATAGTGCTGGACTATCCATTATATCGAATCACTAAATTTCTCCTCTGCGGAACCACATCAATGTATAAAATAGAGTACAGAATAGCAGTAGAATCCATTTGGTTTATTACAGGTGCTACATGCAGTATCAAGCATCTCAAATCGCCGTCGTCTAGTTGTCCAGCCGAAAATGGGGGATTAATTGATCACATTTTTAGGCATAAAACCTCTTGTAATGAAATACCACAGTAGTCTGAATTTTTAATTCCGTTTTTTCTGGACGTTAATGTTTTGCGTCAATTATGAGACACTCCATACAGTATATGAACAGTCAAACATGCTGAATTGATTATTATATTTATAGTACTATTATAGTAGTATATAATGATGAATGTTTTTCAGAAATGGCAGGTTCGACAAGTTATCCACCAGCAGACCGGTTTCGGAGTTATATACTGTACATAGTGATTGCCTAACACTCTCCAATCTGAAGCGTGGAAAATTCGACTTAACGGCAGCGTCCATCCGGAAATCTAGCTCAGAAATTCTCCAGAATGTAGATCTAGTAAATCTCTCTATTGTTCGATATATACAGTACATACAGCACTGCAAAATAACGGAATTCCTGCTGGCTGTTCTCAGTAGGTCATTCAATCTTATCGCCTCATTTCAAATTTAAACTTTCCAATTAGGTAGAACTTAGGGCTGACTTGACAATTGTCCAGGTGTCTCGCAGGTATTTGTACTTTGACGGGGGTCACCTATGCGTCATACAGTATATGTCTAGACACGTTCCGGCTTTGCTAACGAAAAAAAAAATCGTATCTACTGAGAACAGTCAGCACGAATTTAATTTTTTTTGCAATGCAGTGTATTTGCTTCACCTTGCATACAAACATTAGAAGAGTATGTTATGCTTTACTTTACAATGTTGATTATTATTTCTGAGTGTAGTATTATCTCAGATGACAGTTTACACTTTGTGACAATTTGCTTGGCTTTGTTTTAGAACTATATTAGCACGTAGTGTTTTTGGCATGATTGATTATTATATTGATTATATTTGTATTCTCTGCAAAAAATGTTTTGTTGCTGCAAGGTTATATTTACACCATTTTACCTAGCAGTCTGTAACGTTATATTAACACCATTTTACCTAGCAGTCTGTAACGTTATATTTATACCATTTTACCTAGCAGTCTGTAACGTTATATTTACACCATTTTGCCTAGCAGTCTGCAACTTTATATTTGCACCATTTACCTAGCAGTCTGTAACGTTATATTTACACCATTTTACCTAGCAGTCTGCAACGTTATATTTGCACCATTTTACCTAGCAGTCTGTAACGTTATATTTGCACCATTTTACCTAGCAGTCTGTAACGTTATATTTGCACCATTTTACCTAGCAGTCTTCAAAGTTAAGCAACGTTCAACAAATGACTTCTTATAACACTTGGTTTTAAAAAGCTACCTATTCCATTTGATTATTCTTTGTACAAATCTAACTTGTAAATTATATTTCACGCCCTGAGGAACAGTCGTTAAAGTTAAGGCGCTTAAAATTTATTTTTCATTTTGTGTTTGATGGGTTTCTATAAAATATTTAAAATATTTTTTAATTAAGATAATGAAATTAACATATAGTTTTCGAATATAATAATGAGTATAATTGTTTCTATCTTTATAATTAGGAAGTTATGAAAATAATTAGAGAATGTAAAAAAAATAGCTCAGACTTTCTATTGATGTACAGAAAATCAATTTTTATATTCGTGAACCAAATGAAATAGCATGTACCTACTATACAAATTGATGCACGGAGAAAAGACAATTGGTCTCCCAATAGATTCCTGCCTTTTAAATCCAGATAATGTACTGCGTGTTGACATGAATGGTTGAAGAGGCAGGTTGTTTTATCTGGTCTGATAGTTCATTTCTAGCAAATATGATCGAGATAAGATGCGCTGAATAAGTCAGACATACTATAAATGTATCACATCCATCGTAGCACAGTGGTTAATGCGTTGGACTCTTGTAGCGGAAGATTAAAAACACATTAAAATTATGTCAGGTGTCGGCAAGGAAGCGCATTATTAAGCACTGTGCACACTCAATATGTTTACCACAGCAGAGCTGAAATTTGGTAAAAATAATAAATAAAAATTACCAATACGTTTATCCACATATATACTACTGAGTTAATGTTTGGTAGATTTTAATAAAAATAGTTTTAGAACATGTTGCCAGCTTTCTCAACTACTTTGGACTATAAGCCATGCGGGCTTCGATAGGTTGCGCGAGTAGCATCTGGGTGTGCCTTGCCCGACTATCCATATCCCATAGTATCGACCTCCAATGGGTTCCTGGCCACTGCGGTCTCCGTGGCAATGAGAAGGCCGACACAGCGGCCCGCACCGGTGCCGCACTCCTCCAGACGGGTCGGATTGACCTGAGGTCAGCCCGGTCTGCTACAGCCCGACACGCCCTGGACTACGATCGCCTGGTCTACGAGGCGGATCGGCACTGTGCCACCCAACGTGCCTGCTCTACCGTCGGTCTGGCAAGGCACCCCAACGGCTCGACCACCAGAGAGGAGGAAATTTCTCTGGCCCAGCTCCGCTCTGGACACTATCCCCTCCCCCAGGCATATCTCTCCCGATTGCCCTGCCTGCAGAGGTGTGCCCCAGGACACCCGCCATCTCATCCTGGACTGTGTAGGCATGCCCCATATGAGTCTTTAAAGTAGAATTGGGTTTAGGTGGCTTTTCCGACATGGGCTCCTACGCGAACTTTTCGTTCACTAGAAGCTTTGATAAAACCAAGTGCTACAAATAATTTGTACAACGTTGCAGATTAACAGATTGTGATGTTACATTGTTCAGTTAAATTGTGCAAATGTAACGTTAAGCAATGTTACATTTTTTGCAGGGTTGATCAGTTGTACTGTACAACATTTTAAAATTCAAACACGCCCGATGAAAGATCACTTACGTCATCATTCACGCGTTGGGGTTCGGTTGGATGTTAAAACAGTTTTAGCATCTACTGTACAGGACATGTATAGAAAGCGGCAATATATGTAGAAACAGAGAAGACTCGCTAAGGTTAGACTACAGAGATGAGCGATGGCGAGATAGAGAGACACTGGGTGAGTAAGTGATAGAGAACTAACGACATCAGAATTTTGAGGATGCGAATACATTCAGATGTGGTGTGGTGGGCAGAAAATCGAGAGAACAAAAAAGAGCCGTTCACATTACCTCTCATTTTGGCATAAGAAAACCGCTGGCCAGCAGCTGCTGTTGAAGATAATTCGAATTTGTACTTAATTAGAAAAAACCTTTTCGAGAACAACAAAATAATAAACCACAACAGATAATGAAACTATATATGCATGCATTCTGGCACAGAAAAAAAACAGACTTCTATATTGCAATTTTCGCAATAATTATTGTAAAAAGTTAATACTTCCTTGTTGACATATTTTTTTGTTTAATTGACATTGAAAACAGGGAAAGTTGTGTAATTAGCAAGATAGACGTCTGTTTTTCTAAGACACATTTTCTCGGAATAATTACCCAAATAGTGCCACACAAGCAAAAATAATTTAGCAACATAATTTGTTTTTAAATAAAACAAGGAACAGTACTATAATGTTAACGCAAAACAGTTTTGTCAAATAAAAATCAATAGTAATTCTAGATGGTGAAATAAGGTATATATATACGAAAATGAAAATGGAATACACAGGAATAATAGAGAAAATGAATTAATACGAAAAATAAATCACACCAACTTTTTAATAATTTATTTTTTAAAGAATAAATTTTATGCCTTTTATGTTATTAATAATTGTTGAAATTATGTTAATCCTTAATTCCTAATGGGGCAGGAGTTTGCATCCCACCGTGAATAGGTTCTCAATATGTTATCCGATGGCATAACGACTAACACAAACAATTCTATCAAAGAAAATTAGAAATACATATTTTTAAGCGACCAAATAAACAAACATATCAAAGGTAAGTCATTCAAACTATCCCACTTAGTATTCGTATGTTCTTCTTAGAGCTGTCGTCTACTGCCTGTCTGATAATTCAATCCGCATGCACAAATTTTCAGATTACGATAAAAAATGCTTTCATACTTGTATTACAACGTAAGGGTCTCTGTACAGCTAACCTTTTAAGCATTCTCGTTTGCGTTTTTGTGTTGTTTGCTTATTTACTTTACATCAATCAATCAGTGGTTGAATCTACAGTATTGTATTATTTCGGAGGGGGAGTGGTTGATTTTCCAGTGGGAGGTACCTGGTGGTGGCTTTGTGGGTGGGTGAGTTGCATCATTGCGGTCAAGTGTGGATGGTCTGTTGTAGGTATATGTTGTGGTATTTGGTGCTTGGTTTGATTCTTCTAGCTAGACTTTGAGCGGTAACAATTACCTGTAGATTATCGATTATTGCAATACAGTACAGTATGATACTTTCTAAAAATTTTATTTACAAAGCTATCTTAAGCTTGTACTAAAACTATTGGGACGACTAAAAACGTCTTGCTTGGCTTGAGCTCATACTCCAGCTAAACTAAAACGATAAATAGCCATTGTGATGTTAGCTTAAATTCCTTCTTTGGTGATGTGTCTAAAACTGAAATGTATGGTATTCCTTTGATTGTAATATTTTTAGTTTACGGGGGTATCCCAAACGACGTGTGCCTATTCGTTCATAAAACTGTTCATTCAACATAATCACCGTTTATTGCTAAACATTTTCCAAACTGGAAACCAGGTTATGGTAGATTGCATCCTATTACCGACCCACTCTGGGACAGGTCACTCAGGCACAATGACTTGCTGGCCTCGACATCACCATATCTCTTCTCTCGAAGCCTCTCCTTTGGTGCGTACGAGGATCAAGAAAATCGGAAGACACTTCGAGCCCCATCGTTTCAGTGATTCTCTCACCTTGTGGTGACCGTGCTTTGGTGCACAGTGTTTCTTGTGTGTTAATGTTTAGCGCGAAACGGTTATTATGTTGAATGACCGATGTGTTGTTGTTCCTTTCATCAAATCTTCGTGTTGTTTACCTTATAAAGAAACTTGTGTTAAGGAGATTATTGGCCAATATTTTATCGCACAGTTTTGGTTGTCTGTGGAGGTGCACGTAGGGAGTAGTGGTATGGGGGGGGGCAGGGAAAGGGAGGATGTGAAGTAGAGCAAAGTGTGCCGGTGGGTAAACTCACAAATCTTGATTGCCTCCCTCGAACTCTGTCGGCTCGAATAAGATCCGCTGCTGTCTTCGGGACCTCCGGCACTGCTCCCGGTTTCTACTAGTTTGGAACCACCACCGCTATGATACAAATTGGTTTTGGGGGATGTGTTCTCTTGAGCACTACCTCCACCAATAGCCGCACCACCAGTCGCACCACCAGTGGCACCGCTGGCGTGGGGTGAATAACAGCTACCAGCGCCGCTACTCCCCACGCTAGATAGGGATGGTACCACAGGACCCGCTGCTGAGGAGGATATGGAGCCGCGAGAAGACTGTTGATGTTGTTGTTGGGATTGCGATGGAGGTGCTGGTTGGTGCTGCTGCTGGGACAACGTCGGCGGTGGAGGTACAGGTGGTTGTTGTTGCTGTTGGTAGTGGATCACACTGCCAGACACTGTGGAAGCCCCCGATGTTGACGGCGGCGAGGAGGAATAATAGGCCGCCTGACTCCCGTCGTCGATTGATACGCTTTTCATCCGGAACGAATTGAGCATGGCTTTCCGGCGTGCCCAATTGGTGCTGGCGGACATGGGAGTACCACCCAGCGAGGCTTCTCTGAGCAGTCGAGGTCCTCCTCCGGCTGGCCCCGACACTGCAGCAGCCCCAATTATTGGTCCGTTGCGTGTTTGGAGTTCGGGGAAGAGGAGAAGGAGGGGGAGGAGGTGGAAATGGTGGAGAGGAGGAAAATAACAAAAGAGAAATATAAAAAAGTAAGAAGACTAGAAATAAAATAAAACATTGACTACAGGATAGCTGCAAAGTAACGGAGACAATTTCTTGTAAATGTCAGCGTGCGCTAAACATCAGGTTTTCTTGAATTTTGTGTGTTATTACTGTGTTGTTTAAACTAGCCGTGTTGTGGTGGCGTGACATAAGTCAAAACATATATTAATGAAGACACATGACGTAGCTGTAAATAATGGTGAATGATTTACCCATCGCGGTTCTGTCTGCCTGTTTGTCTATGTCTGTCCGTGATCGATTCGCATTAAGAAGACCAGGAGTTACTGAAAATGGCCGGTCACTCAGCCGATAAGGATTATTCTCGTAGCTGACGATTTTAACAGGTGCATTTTAGGAGTAGCTGTTCGGCATCCTCCTCTACTTTCTCGTAGGAGTAGCTGTTCGGCATCCTCCTCTACTTCCTCGTCGGGCTCCTCACAGTATCGACTGGTCGCTCTGCCGATATTGAAGAGATAATCCTTGAGGCGGAGCTCTTCCCCACACTTAGTTGGTGGCGAATCACTAACTCCTCTCTCTCTCTTGAGTCTCGCCTCCTTGAAGGGGTCTGCGACAATAGTAAGAAAAATATCGCTGGCGCTGCAATGCTCGTGACGCCGCGTTCACTGGAGGATTCGGCAGGAACGACTCAAAGTTTTGTTTGATCGTGGACAACTTCCGTTGCACCTCCGTGTCACTTGGCCATTAATTAAGTAACCTAGGTACCAAAACCAATCTACTGATTCCAGATTTTGTCTATTTACGAGTATTTGGATGTTGGCCCGATATCGTTTGGCCGGTCTGCCATTCCATCATGATACTACAATTTTCGCTGTTTTCTTTCCATCTACTGTATGTAGTCGGCTTATAAGTTGATTCGGCTCTGTCTATAATTTCTGCTATAAAGCCGACTATCTCAGTATTACCGTGCGGTCCATCACAATTGTTTCAAGGTAAAAACTGAAAAAAACTGGTGTCAGTAGGCAGCCTCGAATGCCTCTACAAAGCTGACTTTGGAGAAATAATACTAAAATTTATTTTCTCAATCCTTGAACAACTGTAAGTAACAAATGCGTATCTTAAAAATATGGTATACCACGTCATAAATTACTAAATCAATAGCAACAGGATATAAAAATAAGGAAACCTGTTCAAATATACGTACTTATATCTCTTGCTATTGTTTTTAGTAATTTATGACGTGGCCTCATTATTCCTTATATCATATAATTCAACGTAGAATGACAAGATGTTACCGTTACTCTACAACCATTCTTTATAATTAAAATAACTAACTAAGCTGTAGACGGACTACATAGCAGAACTACTTACTATACATAGTGATTTGTGTCAAAATCAGCAAACGTACTAATACTAATACTACCACTACAATGCTAAATTACCAAGTGCTTTCAGTATGCACACTGCGGTCTACTATATGTGTCATAGGGTGCATAAATAAAATAAATAACAAGTGATGCATACTATGAAAACTATTTTATTGTTTGCAAGATTTTTAGTGATCTATATAGTTCATGCACTAAAACTAAATTATAAGGCAATCGGCCGTCAGAATCACGCATGATCCCCTGCTCGAGTGGTTTTCAGTTATGTGATATTTAATATTTTGGGTAGTAACAAAATCAACCATTCGTATTGCATTATTTTTCCAGTTTAAATGAATTAGGCAGACCTCTAAACATTTAGCGGTACATTTCGAACAACTGATTTAATTGCGATTCCTAAATTTAGGTACTAACAGTGATATGCCTCTTTTCATTAAAGTATTGCAAAATTTCACAGTTAACAATATTTCTTTTTGCCAGATTAAAAAATGAACAATTAATCAGGGAACTTTTGTTCTAATAGACGATGTAGAACAAAAAGTAAATGGGACCCTGGGGATCATTTCGGCATAAAACTGAAAATGTACTTTCACGGCAGAGACAAACAAAGCTTGTCCGACGGCTGTTCAGAAAATAATGTAATTGCAGTCTCTCTGGTTTATGTTTCCATTGCAACTTCTGTTGTACATGGTCCGTCAGCACACGTAGTCCCTGATTGAATGGTATTTGTTTAAACGTTAGATCTTTCCGTTGCTATTTAAAAAGTTTATAGAGAGCTTAAAGAAGGGGCTTTGTGATGTTTTTATGGTAACGATAGATGGAAAATCTGAGCATGAAATTATACTAACAATCGGTATTTCTACGATAGTCTACATCAAAAGGGAACGGCTGCCACCATCAACGATTTTGATAATCTCTGTTACACCGGTTACGAAAGTACTACGCCCGGTATTCCCTGCTGTATGACTGTGAGAGATGCGGAAGCGGGCGTGCAAAATTGCCGGGTGTACACGGAAGACTTCGATTGCCTGATTAAAGATTTCATTCAGTAAATCACACTGCGGCACTATATGGAATGTTTTACGGAAAAGTGCATTCACATACAAATTGAAGTCGCCCATAATGTCATAAAAGCTTATAGAGATTAATGTTGTGATTATCACATCGATGTAAACGGGGCAAAATTTAATTGACGGTCATATTGCATGTTTAACAAAGCGCAACTGTTTGAATAGTTGTCGTACGCCAACACAATATTATTTGGTCCCATTTAACCCCTTTTTCATCTTTTTGACGAGCATATTCATCAATTTAGCCGAACTAATTTCCCCTGCAGCTACCAAAGATCACACTCCTGACACGCACATGTGACGATCTGGTATTTGCGTATCTGACTGACAGTTATTTGCATGAAGAGACACAGAGGCGAGCGAAAGAGAGAGAGAAAGTGACATTTCGGAAATCTCCAACCTCTCTTATTTGCAAAAATGTTGTCATTTCGTCATAAAATATTGCGACGGACAAGTACATCAACATGGCCCTACTGCAGAGACTATTTTACATTTACGCAGATAGTGAAATTGAAAATACGTTTGTTCTCCTCTCTAATGGCAAAAAGTAAGTGCACAATTAAAAACTGAAGTCAAAAATCTTCTGAAATGTGCTAAAAAAGGTAAAATGGAGATTGATTTTTATCTTTAAGAAAAGTGGAGCCTGGTTAGACACCGGAAAATTAAATCTTCATTAGATGAAAACTGTAATTGTTGTCTGATTAAGCCAAAATAGAGAAATGTCTTCTCATAGTTTACTTCTTCCATTTACTTAGCTTTACAAATTCAGCCAGGCTAACAATCATAAATAGTAATCCATATATTTTGAAGAGCCACTTTTTTCATTGCTTCGTTTATACGAAAGTTTTGGTTCAAATGTTTTTTTATATAAATAATTCTGTAAATTCTGGTAACTAAGTTAAGCTGTCCTCCTAAAAGGTAATGTCCATATCGGTCAAGGCTATGTCGGATAATTATTTGGAAATTATAGTATCAAAGGCACCCTCTGTCACTACTTGTCACTCCTCATGTATAGCAATGTAATTATGTTTGCTGTCCATCCAGTCCCTTACGTATAAGGCATCTATTGTTTATTTTTGTCTATGCTCTAACTAACTGTATTGCCATAGAACTATTCAAGAACTTTAGATATATTTTCCCACATTATTTAGCGCGAGCCGGCAAATCAAACAACTTTATCCATCGTCGTTGTTTAGCAATATACTGGACATGGGGTTGTTGAGAATATCGGAACTAATGCAACTGTCTTATGCGTATAGGAGAAAAAAGAACATTATATACAGTTAGCAAAACACGTATTCGTTGCACCCTGTTTCGGCTATTCTCATCAGTCATACTCATGCATGCATAGGAATAATACTAAGAAAATAGAGTCAAATTACGAGGGATTATTGAAACAGAATCATTTAACTGCGCAATTTTCCTTTTCGCTTACGCATTGGATTCCTGAATGTGTGTCTTCTTTATCTGTTCTCTAATTGACTTATTTTCAATGACGTCTAGAGAGATGGTGAAGATTACAGAGTTTACCTTTTATGGTGGTTGAAAACTGATCAGGGTGACACTAGTTTATATCTTTAGAACTCACTGGTTTTCATGTCGAAAACATTGAAAAATACAAATCGAAATTTAAAGTTAAAACGGTCGATGTTTCAGACGTTTATTTAATAAAGGCAATGGAACATCACGCATGTGTGGAAAAGATACTAATTGGCGCAAAGATCCCGTCTTTGATTAGCATGGTTTAATAACCTCCGGTCGGGAAGAAATCACATTGAATAATTGTCATTTTTCATTTATGTGTTATATCTATATTTAGAGTTTAATGTGTGGAATAAAAAGACTCCCGATAGTAGATACACCGAATATTTGTCTACGAAGAACAATGTGTTGCTTCTTATTCACTTTTTATTAAGTTTTATTTAGACTCCCGATGAGAGAACAAAATTCATTACCAATTAAAGTTTTTAATTAATAATTTCTTTCGTAGCGCGGAAGATAGGTGTGTTTTACTATTTAAAAATCTGTATTGGTACAATGATTTATTCTGCCAGATGGAGCATGAAATAGTCTTCCGGGAGTTTGAAATTCTCAGTTAACAAGCATTAACAAGCAATATATTATATATACATAGTAACACAATGATTAACATACAGTATAGTCAGTATGGCAACACTATACCAATATGATCAACAGTTAACATTTTATGATCCTGTAAATCTTTGCCAGATAATTGACATCTGCTATTTTTATTTTGTTCTCCGAATTTAATTCTACGAAACCGTTGACTGTTATTATGTCACTGGTCCAGCGAGCAATTCTTGGAAAAACAATCGCCAAGATACTACCTTTGGTAATATGCTATATGGTAACCTGTAGCAGTTCTGTGGAAACAGTACCCCCGATACTGCTGTTGTATCAGACAGGTTGCTGAAAGAAGCTATAATTTAGTCTATGTATATGACGCGGTATTTTGCTTTTCCATGTTCATCCACTCGTCTAAAGAATTGTTGTCCTTTTCTGTTGTTAAATAGAGAGAGAGGTAAGAGAATTAGGTGAACCACATGTTTGATTCATTCTTCATGGCGTCTTCAAACCAAAATCCTATGAGAGCCTGATACTAGGAGAAAACCTTTTAACGCATCCTTGTCTTCCATCATGTCACTCTCTTCAGGCATTAAATAAGGTAACAACTGCCTAAAATGACAACATATTCTGTTTCTCTCTGTATCCACTGCCAAAAAAAACAGCCATTGAGTTGTGTTTAATTATGATCCTGTCTAAAGCATTTCTTGAGAATGGCACAAATAGCCACTGAATTGAAGCGGCGTAGGTATCTTGCTAAATCTGTAAAAAATGTCAAGGCATTCATCGGGGATTTACCCGTGCAACAGTTATCCATATTTTTTTCTTCTAATTTCTTCATCAACTTTGAGCCAGTATAAAGAATAAAATACAAATAACTACTGTAGTAAATTGTACAATTCATCAAATTCTTAAATTACGGTTGCTACCCAATTTACAGTAAAGATAGCTGTGCAAGGATTATTATTTAAAATATTATACTCGTTGTTAATCTGGTTCACAGTTTAAGTTCCAACGGTTGTATCACTTTTTATAATAATGACCACTTTTTTCTGACTTACTGGGTAGGGCGTGTCGATGACTTTGCGATTCTGATACATCGCAGTCCGTCTTCTCTTACTTGCCTTGAATCATATCTGAGTTGTTGTTTGTGGAATTAATTATTATACGAGTGACTATTGGTTTGCGACAGCTGTGGTTTCTAAATAACCAGGGATGCCTGTCACATCCATTATACCTTTGGCTGTTGACGTGAGAGTGTTCTGTCCAAAATAGGTGAATCAAAAACATTGATTCTGCTTTGATTTTGATAATGGTGCCAAAAATGAAGCATCACATTTGTTTTCAAGGAGGGTGATTCATTTACTTCCCGAAGAGCCATACAATTTTGGCATACCTTCAAAACTCTTGCTTCCCGACGACTCTCCTTCAACCCACGTCAAAAGTCCTTCGTTAGTTTGTCTTTATACAGAAGGAACAAATCAGATAAACAAGTGTTCAGTTCAACTGACTCGGATTGTCAATTCCATCAATATTTCTTTCACATAATAATTGCTCTTTGATTTCAAGAAGAATTGGTATTAACCCCTTTCTTGTTGTCAACATCTTTGTTTTTTGACAAGCTCCTGTTATTGCGATATCTAAAGTTTTTTATATTTTTTAAAATCTACATATGTAAATATAGAGTATACTGCTTCCTCTGAGATAGAAATTTATTATATTTTCTTGGAAAATCTTTTTGTATTTCTCTCCCTTCGCCTCGTGAGCGATACGTTGGCAAACGAAGGTGGAATATACATATATCTTCAGCGAGTCTATAAATAGCTGTTCTTATGATTAATTGTTAGCTTATCAACAAACCCAGTTCAGTTCAGTCTGCTCCAGAGTTTATGTGGGGTCATTGAATCCTTATATGAATGCCATGTATCCATGATCCATCCTTTCTAAGCTGGTACAACCTTTACAGTCTACATGTGTTGTCCAAGTCTTTTTTAAACGCCGTTCGAACACTACCGTCTTTCGTTCTCTTTCAATGACCACATGTCAAAGTCTTTATTCTTTCCACATTATCGGGTATTTCTTTTGCTTTTCTGTCATCGCCACTTGAGCTCTCGTCCGCATTGTGGTGCTGTTCTATGTACGTCTAAATTACTCTTAGAAGTCTCCTCCTCAAAGCAGCAATAAGCCTGTGTCTCCATGCAGCCACCTTCTTGTGGCGGGATGTCCTACTCTGGCAGGTAATGTGATTCGTTCCTTGAGTCCTCCTGTACGGTTGTGCTCTCTGCCTATTCTCTGTCTCTCTCGTTTCCCTTTCTATTTTTTTCTCTCTCTGCCTCTCTATTGCTACTTTCTGTTTATCTGTTCATTACCTCTCTATCCCTTCCCTCTCTCACTATTTCTCTCTTCATTTTTACTCTCTCTCTCTCTCTCCTTCATTAGGTAGGGGCGTTGACGCGTTCCCTCAATCGGGAATTACAACAATATCAACAACCACAACAAAGACCACCTTCTTCTTCTCCATTTCCGCCACTTTGAGCAGCTCAGCGGCTGTTATCCAGCGTCCGTTAGTCTGGACATGCGCAGGAACCTCAGC
>JAUYWV010070228.1:0-15722 GCA_032274565.1 Nematoplana nigrocapitula | reverse complement strand
ATATCAAAAAGGTTCCATCTTAATTTGCAAACATTTTAGCTAAGTTTTAAAAAAGAATGAAATGTTCGCAACAATTGCATTTTAGCTAAGTTTTAAAAAAGAATAAAATGTTTGCAATTAATCAAAAGAACTAGCCATTAGTCTCATATGAAAGAGCATGTATTGTAGCATATAACTATCATACCAAAAAGGTACCATCTTCATTTGCAGACATTTTAGCTAAGTTTTAAAAAAGAATGAAATGTTCGCAAAAACTAGCATTTTAGATAAGTTTTAAAAAAGAATAATTGTTTGCAATTAATCAAAAAAACTAGCCACTAGTCTCATATGAAAGAGCATGTATTGCTGCACATATATCTCATATCAAAAAGGTTCCATCTTAATTTGCAAACATTTTAGCTTAATAAATATATATTTCTATTAGCAATTAGATTCATATAAATTTGAAAGGACAAAAACATTCTATTTATATTACAGTTTTTCTGAATATTCAACACTCTACATTTGTTAGTAAAATAAGGATAATGTGTGAAATTCATTTGAGCAAAAACGCTAATAGTAAAGTACCGATTATTAATGCCATTGTAATTCAAACACCGCGCCTTTAAAATGAAAACGCGGGATGTTCAAAATGTTTTGCTAAATCCTTTGCTAAATCCTTTGTCAAATCCTTTGGCTTTGCAAAGGTTGTATAGTATACGTGTATATTTTCAATAAGCATTAAACGGTAAGTTTATTATTATTCATTGATGTGCAATATGAATAATTTTTAGTAGTTAGATCAATATTTATGCGTTAAAATAGAATTTAATATTCTAAGAGTAACTCAGTAAGACTAAGACGATTTCTGGTGAGGGTGTAAAACGATAATACTAATAGTGGAATTAATTTTCAGTTAAGCCCCTTTTACACGAGCATCCTGGTTGCCCATCCAGGATTGCTTTTACATCCGGCATCCTAGATGCTGTGTGTAAAAGCAGCCAACATCCTGCCATCCTATAATATAGGCATCCAGGTCCAGGACCAGCCTTTTATATAACAGTCAATATGAATTGAATAAAATAACCATTTCTGCTAAAAAAGAAATAATATCAAACATAATAATTATTATTAAATTGAGGTTAAGTTTTGGTTCAGTTAAATTTATGACACTTTTTTGTTATTTTAATTTACCCGCATTTTCAAAATTCATTAAAAAACCTGCATTAAATATTTATAAAAATAATTATTATATTTTAGTATAAAAGATCACATCGACATCCAGCATAATGGCAACACCACCTAATACCATCTGTTTGTTTGGTATCGTTGCCCTCCCGTGGCCGTATTGATAAATTACACATGACATGAGCTGAGGCAATCCGAATTGGTGAACAGCAGCCCATGCTCCTTCAACCATTGTATGGCGTTTGGGGTTATATTTGTAACCATAAACAATTCCCGCAGGTTCATGTATGTGACAACAGTCACATCGCGTGCAATAAAATTCACGATAAAATATATTTCTTTTAAACTTGCAAATAAATACGAGAAAATAATTATTTTACCAATTAAAAAAATTCTGGTAAATAACAAAAATAATTATTTATTATATATATAAAATAATAATAAAATATAATAAATTATATTTCATTTATTTTTATATCTTTTATAAATGAAGATAAATGCAGGTTTTTAATAAATTTTTAAAATGCGGGTAAATAACAAAAGAGCATCAAATTTATTAACACAGACTATAAAAATTTTCACAGGCCGTGAATTGAAACTAGGCAGTGTAGGTAAGAGCGAAGAAACCTAACCATGATGAAGATAAAAGTTTGTGCTGTTACACTCCCTTAATCTTATATCAATTGACAATTCACGCATGCATATGGAAACGAGAGATCCACAAAACTTTAACCTCACATTACAGAATTCCAGTAACCGGAACTATATCCAAGCTATATTAAAATAATTAATGCTTTAGCACCAATGTTTCCTACTCATATAAGCCTAGGACCCCTAGTCTAAGGGCCAAGGCTAAATAACTGGAGTTTATAACTGAACTTACTACTTATTTAACTTAAAAACTATTTCTTTTATAATTTCACTATTAACCTTTTAGGCAATTGACACATTATTACAAAAATAAATCTTATAATTGGAGTTTAATGAAGCCTGAAGGTAATAGGCATTATAAAAATTAATCTTGATTTTATGGACAAATAGTCATAGAAAATTTGGATGGTTTGTAAACCATTCAGATAGATAAAAAATCAGTAAACATGAATGAATTTATTCATTGAAATATATATTAAAAAATTTGGATAGTATATTTAACATCAAAAATACATTTTTTTACTTTATAAAATCTAAGAACTATTTCAGAATTAAAGTAAGGTAACTTTAACATTATGAATAATAGTAATATCTGCTCAAATTTGCATTTACATGTACCTATATAATGTAGACTTCATTTTACTTGTTTTTGCTTTTATTTTGCCTTGATAAAAAGTTCTAACTTCAAAATGAGATTACAATTTTCATTAAAATAATAATCTTTTTATGATTTCACTAGTTTTCCTTACATCCAAATATAAAAATGTTATTCACCAATTATATATGTAGTTTGCATATTTTATAATTAGTATAAATATTATTAATATATTTAAATCATAGTCCTAATTATTCATTTTAAATTACCTTTTTTTCTAAAAAATTTATTATTGATGCAAATTAACTATTCTTCAATAATATATACTATTTCCTAATAATAATTTATATAATAACATTTGACACCAGCCTTACTTATATAATTTATGAACCATTAGATAAAAAATAAGTGCTAATCATACATAATCTACATTTAAAATGCAATTCTTCTATTTTTAACACACTCATATTCTGTGATAGTCATATTGACAAAGATATACAAAATGTCTTGCTCAATAAAGTTGATACCCAAAAAATATTTTCTGTTTATTTCATATATATACAAATTAATTTATAATATTTTAAGGAAATAATTTAATAATACAATAAATATTTATATATATATAATATTAAAATTAAATTTATTTTTAATAATTCCAGGCTCTTTGTTGGACACTTGTTTTTGTACTTAAGCTAACTATTTTTATGTTGATTATTTCTGCATGGAATGCCACAAGTAACTTGGAAGAAGTGTGGCAATCAAATGAAACTACCTTGAATTTGAAAGTAAAGCTGACAAAAAGCACTAGTATGGTTTTTTAAGAGTTATTTGACAAGAGGAAAAAATAGATGGAAAATGAATATAAGGCAAGATCTAATTAAGAGAATGGCTTGTTGTTGGAGATGGTGAAGCAGAGGAAATTGAGGGAGTTTCATTGGAAGAGAAGAGGTGACTGCTTGGTCTTGACTACAGTAAAGAAGATTAGAAGATTCTTGTACCAGGGATCTGTAGAATACATTGGGTGTGTTTACGTTTGGTTTTGAAAATGTTTCGAAAACTGAATGGAAGATCAAACATGAACTCAAAATGTTTCTCAGTTTTGAAAACATTTTAAATACCATTTGGCATCATTTATTTCATAGTTCAAACCAGTCATTTAACAGTTTTCAAAACCAAGTTTGCATATTAATTTACTATCTATAATTTCAATCTCCTGGGAATTCAAAACCTCCATAGTCAGTCTATGTTTAGTTTTGAAATCAACTGAGTAAAATTAAGCTGTGCATTTGCAAATTCCACAAGTTTTGATTATTCTTCAAAGAGATAATGACAAGCATATTAATATTAGAAGTAGAGCTGCTATCAGGGGAGAAATTTCTTTAAAAATATTATAAAAATAAATTAAGACCAACCACTATATAATTTATTTACTACATGTATTTCACAACTAGAAAATTTTAATTACATTTGTATTCTTATATATACAATTTATATATTTTATAATTCACATCCATAGGAAGTTATTAAAAATATTCCAAAACATGCCAAAGCATAAAAACTGTTAAAAGTTTCATAGGGTTTGTAAACTAAAGGTTAGTTTTTATAAAGCTTTCAAAACTTTCATTGATTTTGGAGAGTCGTTTTTCAAAACTTTTAAAAATCAAACATAACTCACCTACTGTTGAATTTCAAAAGCAGGCATTTATGTTTAGTGAATAAATATGTATCTAAGGGCTTCACCCCACTCTATTTGTTTCAGATACCAGTCCACAAATGCTCAACGGCGATGATGGTGTTGGAGGAGGAGTTGTTGACGAGGATGTAAATCTACCAATTGAGCATTACCAGGGCGAATTTTGCAGCATGGTTCTACTGGGAGCGGTGGAGCACTGGAATCGTTTCCACCCCTCTATTTCCGGGCGAGCCTGCGAATTTGGGCATCTGTTGTGCACCCCAATCCGATTGCATTTCTCCCCCCTAACCATCACCAGCAGCTCAGCTGTGGTCCGGGGTGTGTTCAACCGATCGATAGCTGACCCCAGAGATATCCTGTTGGCACAGATCGACGAGATCTACCTGTCCAAGAACAATCAGTACAAGCAGGGCGTGGATATCTCCGCGGCGGGCCAGTGGAAGGAGATTAGTCGGGCCTACACTTCAGTAGATGTCGTGTGTGCGGATTTCAGCTGTTACTCCTTCCGCCTGACAATTGATCGGAGCTCGCCGGCCGCCAAGGCGAAGTCGAAGACCGATGTGATGCATTTCCTCAGGACCCTCTGCAATTTGGCATTCCCCTCCTCGGCGCCGGAGGCTCCCTCCTGGTTATCCCAGACTCCGACGGGGGGCCAGCGTCAGTTCACCCCGGTGCAGGCAGATAGGCACAGGTGAGTGTGGACGGACTCTGTTTTTGTGGAACACTGCCGATGTCTTAGTCGTTCGAAGTATTGCCAATATTGCCCGAAGTTTCGGGAGACCATGGTTCCATTGCAGAGCTGCCACAACCTGACATTTGCATCTCACTGAGAGCTTTTGATAATTTCTAGGGAACAGAAAACTTTCTTCTAAACATGATAATCTTTTAAAAAAATAAATCTATTATTATTATTTTTATAACTGCAGGCATATACTTATCACATCTGGTACCTACTGCTGACAGTTTTTGCCAAATGTTTATCCGTATCTTATAATAATATGTAAAAAAGAGATCAACCTTATTCGATCCTGAATATGCTGAAGAATATTATAATTTGAGTGAAAAAAGAGTCGTGATTTGGCACACTGAAAGTATTGTAACTGTGAATTGAAGTTATTAAATGCTTTAGATATTTCTAGTGTAAAACATCAGAGTAATGCGAAGATGACCAAATCCACACCAAGCATCTCTATTGTTGTGAGTAAATAGAAGTAAACAAACCGTAGTAGAGAAGGTTTCAGTTGTGAAAAATACTTGATAATTGTTTCAAGCTGTTTCCTGTCTATCGATTTCACATGTGGAAGTAGCAAACAGTCATACTCACTTGAATTTGTCATAAAATCACTCGTTGACAGAATAATTCAGACTGGATGGATTGGTAAGCTATTCAGTAGAACATCGTTTTGACAAAGCTGTTGGTTTATTAGCAGCTGTTATGAGATACATGTATGAGGGTGGAAAAGTTGTACCTTTTAGACTTAATCGAATTAATACATTTTGATGCTATATCAGTTGTGATAGCGAAGGTTGCATTGCGAAAATTGTCGAAAATTCAAAGACTTGAATTCGTTGTAATTATAGTTGCATTTTTATTAAACTTTATGTTGCAGTTCTGTCTATGATCTTAAAAGAAGTATCAAATTTGTACCTTTAAAGTTTGTAGACTACAAAAATTTACTACATTTTACTTTTATTTTATTATTTACATTGTTTTTATATGCATAAATTATCCTGAGTTTTTTTCATGTTTCTTTCGCTTTTGGCCTGTGGCAGGACTGCTATTCGAGAAGAGCTTTGGAATTAGATAAGTTTGCCCTCAACTCTCTTAAAACTACCAAACTTAATATCATACATTAATAACATTTGACCAGCTATACAAACCTGTGAATCAACCGTTAAGAAAATAAGACGACTAGTATGTTTTCTTTAAAGCAAATTATTAGTGTCAGTGATGCTTTATATGAGTATCGATATGCGAGGTCGTTTTGCTCTCCATAGGGTCATCTGAAGAGGGAGGGGTGTTAGTTACTGCCCACTGACGCTAGTCTGGCGGGTGGGAGAGTGCCGCATATATGGGGTTTCTAAGTAAGACTTCTTTATATCGCTTGAAATGTGATTGATCCAATCCAGCTCAGCAACTCTTGATTAGTCGGTATGTTTCGCAGTTGGTCATATATGCTAACTGTGCGATCAGCTAAGTGTCTTTGCGCTCTGTTTTCTATATAGTTTTATTTTATTTTTGAATGGTCTTTTCAAGCACGCAGCCCTTAGAAGGCCCTTTGTCGCGTTCTCTGGGAGGGGCAAATAGGCAATTGAGGGGATTAATACCGGATGGAACCTCCTCAGCTTACAAATGCAGCCCAAATAAGGTCAATATTAGCAATCTAACTATAGTGGAAGTAGGTGATCGATGTGCCTGTTAGAAGTCAAGGACCAATTGTTGTGCGTTGTCTTGCTGAAGCATAAATTCCCCTCTTCTCTCTTTCTCTTTCCCCTTGAACGCGAATTACAACAACAAAAGCTAACAATCTTCTGGAATGCTTCAGTTTTAGGCGTGATAACTTCAATATCACTTAGTTTCTACTAAATAATCAGTAAAGATTTTGTTTTCAGGATACTGTTTTAGTGTACCTATTTAGAGTAAGTTTTGAACTAGGTAATTATTTCGAACTTAAAGCACATTTATCGCAAGAAAATCATAGCCCACCCCTTATTCGGAAATGTAAATAGTTTTTCAGGCTTAATTCCCAATCATTTTTAATTTGAAAATACACTGGCGGTTCAAAAGTTTTACTACAACTATTCATTGCTCTATAAAAGGGGTCTTGTTGCAAAGTATAAGCACTGCTGATTTATCATTAATTTAAAATTTAAATTATGAAATGTTGAATATTATAATAAACCAGTAATCACGAAGGAGCTAACTGTAGAAGAGTGT
Source organism: Nematoplana nigrocapitula (assembly GCA_032274565.1). Classification (NCBI taxonomy): domain Eukaryota; kingdom Metazoa; phylum Platyhelminthes; order Proseriata; family Nematoplanidae; genus Nematoplana; species Nematoplana nigrocapitula. The sequence goes on along the minus strand of JAUYWV010070228.1, from coordinate 8,678 downwards.
CGTATTGTTTGTCGGATGCGTGAGCGCGCCTGCAGCTGGGCGGCGTTCTCTGACATTGTCCAGCATTCCATTGGGGCGTGTCGGCATGCTTTGATGAATCTGGGCTACACATAGTCTACAGAAGAGTGACCGTCCCAGATTGCTTACTGACATTGATCGGCGAACCATCATCAGAATGATGAAGCATAATCGGATATACAGTATGCAGTGAGTACACACACAAGAAGCTGCTACGTTGATTGAGAGGCTCATGAATCGGTCAACTGTTAAGCGAATATTTTACAGCCAGGGGCATTATGGTCGGATGTTTCTGCGGAAGTTCTTTGTTTTAGTGGTGTTGTGAGTTTATTTACTTTAATAGGTGGGAATCTGTTCTGTTCTCTGATAAATCGCGATTTAAGGTTACCAGAATGTCTTCAGCAAATCGTTCTGTATGCTCCGGGCATTATGGTGTTGGGTATTATCACCATTCATGGTCCTGGAAGTCTGGTTTCTTGTCCCACTTCTATGAACGCTAAGCAATATCGTGATCTGCTATCTTCCGAACTGCACGAGTCTGTCACAGATATTTGGTGATAGTCGAGAGTTGGATCAACATCTCATATTCCAGTACGACAACGCTCCTATCCATACTTCCCACTATGTCCATGATTGGCTTCAAGTTAAATGAGGCACTGCCCTGAAGTGGCCATCCCAGTCTCTAGATCTAGACGTTCTGAGGTTTCTGGAAAAGCAGATTAATTCTAACCCACCAAAGCCACTTACTGACCTTCTGACTCGTATCCACTGTGAGTGGTATAACATTCCCCAGGACTTTGTATCTGGTCTGTTTGACTCTGTTTCTGTCTGTCTGTCTGTCTCATTCCCGGTCGGGGGGTGCGTCAGCACCCCGATCCCCCTGAGGAACGACAGCACTCGGTCTCCGTCCGTGAGGATGGCGAGGGACGGCCTGTCACCAAGAAGAGAAGTACGAAGATTGGAGTGAGAGGGGTAGTGAAGGAAAAGGTGGGAGAGGTCCTCTGGATCAAAGGGGCAGAGAGGGGAGTCGGTTAGGCCAATCCGGTGCCGATAGGCGGCGAGCAGAGGGGAGTGCCCAGTGCGGAGCTGAGCGAGGGCCACGCTATCCGAGCGTGAGAGGGCCGAATTAGTACAGGCCATTTTCCCGTCCTCCGAGCGGACGGCCTCCGATGGTGCGGAAGCCGGCTTCCTGCCGTCAATCGCTCTGATTACGGCCCAGAGCTCTCCCGACGTGATCTCCCTCGAGTGCCCCCCGATGAAGTCTTTCCACAGCTCGGCTTTACATTTATCAATGGTCTGCCGAGCTGTGGTTGCGGTCTCCTGAAAGGCCGTCGCGAGGGTCTGGTTGTTCGGGTCATTCCTCAAGGCTTCCAAAGCAAGGCGGCGGGCGGAGACAGCAGCCTCCGCCTCCGGGCACCACCAGGCATGGGCCGTTCTGCGGGATCCCATTGGAATGGAGGCCTTGGCAGCTTCGAGGATGGCGGTTGTTAGGCGCCTGTTCCCCTCAGTCGCTGAGAGTGGTGGGCTCTCCCTCCAGTCCTCCAGTTTCGAGTCCAGCTCGGAGGCAAAAACCGCCCAGTCCGCCTTCTTATAGGCGAACCGGGTCGGACCGCGGTGGGTCTTGCGGACTGGTCGTCCCACGATCTCTAGCTGGATTGGGAGGTGGTCAGAGCCCGAATGGCTGAGTGTGGACCATGAAAAAGAAGGTTCCCAAGAGGAGTGGGCAAAGGAGACGTCTGGGGCTGTGGAGATGCCCCGGGAGCTAACCCTCGTGTTTGTCCCATCATTGAGCGGGACAAAGTCGTGGTTGATAGCCCAGTCATCCAATCTTCTTCCCATCTCGTCCTCGTTGTCGTTCACGTCCCAGGTACCGTGGTGGGCGTTGTCTAAGACGTCGGCCTTCTTATATCGTTTGATATCGCAGTGGCTAGACTTTTCGACTTTCACATACAGTAGAGGATTACTTTTTATTTCCTGCGCAGATGTACGATTGCTGTTGGTAGTTCGAATCTCGCACGGTAATATCCGTTGATGTATGATGGGCAAACACAATACGACTTTCTGCGCAGATGTACGATTGCTGTTGGTAGTTCGAATCTCGCGCGAATATATCCGTCGATGTATGATGGGCAAACACAATACGACTTTCTGCGCAGGTGTACGATTGCTGTTGGTAGTTCGAATCTCGCGCGGTTATATCCGTCGATGTATGATGGGCAAACACAATATGACTTTCTGCGCAGGTGTACGATTGCTGTTGGTAGTTCGAATCTCGCGCGGTTATATCCTTCGATGTATGATGGGCAAACACAATACGACTTTCTGCGTGTGATTTATACAGGCGTTTCTGGATCACTCTACAAAATATTACCATTTATAAAGTAGGAAAGTTATGATTTAAAAATGTATTTTCTATAGGAAGCGAGCCAAAATATCTATAACATTATATTGTAAGGTAAGCTTTAAGAACTATAATTTTGGTTGACTTTGAATGATACACAACGTGTTTTATTAAGTAATTACAGGTTTCGCGATAGTTTACTAGTCGCTAATATGTTCTTTAAATTTAAAAAAAAAAAAATATTAATACTATCATATAAATGTAATTGACTCTATCAGAAAGTATAGGCACAGTTCAGTGGCTAGATTGTTAAATTCTTTCCCATTGCCACAATTAGGATTGACTTAATGATTTACAGTATGTTCCATAGAAAAGCGAAATCATAATATCCTAATATCTCTTACAAAATTAAGATGTGACTCCGGTGTTTTACTACCATTTAATGTTTTCGATAAGCAGTCATAATTTTACTCTACAAAAATGATTTCCAGCTAAAAATGAAAAGTTGAAATGCATAGACAGAAATTGAAACCTTCGCTAAATTTTAAATGATAAATGTAATATAACTTGTCGGCATTCTTATGTGTACAGTATAGTGCTTAATTTTCTTCATATACCACAATTTATTGTGCGCGTTATATGTGTTTTATCCGCTAGGATGTTAGTTTTTCATAAAGCGGCAAAAATATTAAATATTTTGTTTTCTAATACCAAGCTGTTCGCCCTCCCTTACTGTATCCTTGTTATTCGGAAGAATATTTCTCTTATTTTACACATAATAATTGTACTGTAAAACTTAGTTGGAAATAACATAAAAGCAAAAGTACCCCACAGTCAGCATATTTTCGTGCGCGCGTGTGTGTTGCCTGAATAGACCCTGATTGGGCAAGTCTAAATCTGGGTGCTCTGGTGTGCATCGAGTGCTCGGGTGTGCATCGTCAGTTGGGCACCCACATCTCCCGCATCCGCTCGTTGGTTCTCGACGAATGGCCTACTGAGTTCGTCCATGTGATGAAGAGTATCGGGAACACGATGGCCAACTCGGTGTGGGAAGCTGCGGTCGCGGTCAACGCCGGCAATAGGAGGTGCGTGTCGCTCTTCTGTCTCCTCTTAACTAATCGCTAATTATAGCATTATCGCGTTGAATTCTTTATTGTCCACTGTCGTATCGCTGGCATCCTATCTACAGTATGTCAGTCATGCGTGAGTATTCTAAAATTGACTGTGATTGAAGGAGAGGTTTTCGAAACGCATGGTAGCTACGATGGGAAATCTTGACTATGACTTGACCAGTGAAATTCTGCGTCGAATAATGCCTTAGTCGGGATGATAGCGTCAAAAATGTAGAATAAGATAAAGAACAAACAAACTCACAAACACACATAGCCAAGACCTATTTATAAGTAGATCCTCCGAATGTGAAACATGGGGCATATGAGAGGCATTTTTGAGTAAAAATGCTGCTAATTACGAAGTTTCGCAGGCGAGAAATCATCATTCATTCAAATTCACATTCAAATCTACCAACCGACTAATCACAAACATTTAGCTGATTAAATCCTATTGTATTATTGAAATCTTAAAGCGTGTATATTTATCGTTCAGTAGATGTTTTATCCCCATTCATCTGCTCAGCTAATGAATTAACTGCCAACTGAAGTTTGATTGCTTCTGCCAGTTGCGCTTATTCCCGTCATAATAAGTGCGGATGTTTTCACCTGGTTTTAAATACATTTTAAAATTTCTAGTAATCATCTTATAATAGAAAGAAAACCATTAAATTATTTAAAACCAGGTAAAACCACGCGATATTTAAAAATCCTACGGTTTCCCTTTACTACTAATAAATTTGAGAGTAGTAGACCTCGGAATTTAACAGTAAAATTGGTTACATTTCAAGAGGTTACTTCAACTGGGTGTCAATAAATTAAGAGAAGTCTGTAAGGTTTTCAAGCACCAGAATGTGCACTCACCGTGCCTGTTTACTTCGGGTCTGCATCATCAGATATTTCACAGATTCGGGCAGTTCAATCGGGAATTGGTTGTCAGCAGAGGGAGCTTGGGCAGCATCCTGTTGGATTTTCCTCGCAAAATCTGACCGCCGCATGAATTTCATTTGCGAAAGATGTTTGGTGATATCCACGTTTCCCGATGATTTCGAATTCATTTTGTTCATTTCTGAAATCAAAGGATTTTCCTATCAACGTTAATTTAGCTATTCACACATTTTTCGAAAAAGTCAGTGGCATCTGGCATTTTCTGATTTATATTTATCAGGGTGGCCACACTATTTCCAAAATAAAATTCAAGTATATTCAAGTATATTTTTTCCCAAATGTGTGAAAATTCAAGTATATTTGAAATGCTAAATACAAAAATTCAAGTATATGTGAAATGCTACTAAATACTACATATTTTATGAATACATATAGGCAAATACTTCAAAAACCGATATTGGATATTAGTAGTATACATACTTAAATTCATTTTTTTAATTTTTGAGAAATTGAATCTGTTATGTAATGTGGAATACAAAAAATGGTGTACATGAAAATGTCAAAATTCAAATATATTCAAGTATGTTTCAGGAAAATGGCTATAATTCAAGTATATTCAAGTATATTTTAGTCTATTTTTAAAATTCAAGTATATTTAAGTATATACTTGAATTTCAAGTATGTGTGGCCACCCTGAGTTACAATAAAAGTTTCCGTGGGCCGGCTACAAACCCCTGACCGTGTGGAAAGAAAAAATAAAGAAGGCGCTTTAACAATAGATCTTCTGTTTATTAACTAGCGCGCTACTAATTAACCATCCATCAATTTAAAAAAGAGAGCGTTTAACCAGAGCTGAAAATTAACAGAAGATACTTTTTTTCTTCTAAACGTTGCATATTTTACTTAAGAAAATAAGAACCGGTATGTCCACAGATAGAGCCTTTTATAGAGTTATTGGATTTTATGTGATTATGTGCTGCACGTTAATTAATTAACTATTGAACAGATTTAAAAATGTAAAGCTTAGAATGATGATTGAGGCTAGACATCCTGTTCCTGGTTGTACAGATTTCTAAGATCCTCAAACATAGTCTCAAACATGGTGTCCAGTGGTTGGTCAAAATCGTTTTCCGTGACGTTTCGTGACGTTTCCGTGATTTTTAAAACAAAAATTATATACTTTTCACGATAGTTTCGGACATTTTTACAGAAGGAGAATAAATATTGCAAATTTCACTAAAAAGTTTTATTTTTAAATCATACAAAATTATGAGCACACCAGAATTGAAACCAGGCTTTGCAAAAAGATTTCCGTGGCAGCAGATGGATTCCTGTCACTTTCCGTTGATTTTTCCATAATTTTTCCGATGACTTTTATTTTGGTGATTTCTGTGTTTTTAAGGCGCTGGACACTACGTCGCACCTCTATGACTGTCACTATGATACATCTGTGTAATAATTTTCTCTCAACTATATAGTATGCTATATACGACAAATAAATGGATTTTAAATATTTATCAGTGGTTAGCTAAAAAGATTTACCAATTAGTTGAAAAATGTTGGATAATGTTATCGGATAGAAACGGTGACAAAATTAGAACGTTTATAGTGTGCAATACAGTATATATACTAAGAAAACGTACTCAAAGGAAAAACATGTTGTCTGTCAAAGTGTGACTTCACTAAATATTTGTAATATACAAAAACAAAATTTGTTCTTTATGAATGAAAATGCACATTGGCAAGAAGTTGACGCCATGTAACACGTCACTTAAACTTGATTATTGTACTCTGAGCCGGCGAGAGGATTTTTGGGCCCCGGTAAACGAAGCATATATAGGCCCCCCATCCCACCCGCACTACATATGTAGTGTGCATATGCACAAAGAAAAAGAATTTGAAAGAGAAAACTTTCCCGTCTATAATAGTAATTTTCACGTCAGAAGACGTACACTGAACAAGATCTAGAGCTCGGGATAGCTGCCGAAATCGCCCCGGTCTACCCTATATGTGACTATTAGTTACGTTTTTAGCTTGTACGCTAGAAAATAAGCTGCTTGTATTAATACAAGTAAGCATAGCTCATCGTAACACTCGATCGTTCTCGTAAGAATGATCCATACACTGTAGGAAGCCATGAGCGAAAACAATAATACCTACTGCAACGCGTGACTGTTAGTTAACTGATTAGCATGTGTATAGCACGCACATGAAGGATCAAGAATCAAGGTAACCCGAAATCGCTTTACTGCAGGACGAATACAGCATTTTGGCTCCAATTTTTTCTTTCTTGTCCTTCCCTTTTCCACTTGATGGATGAGCCCAGTAGGAAATTACTGTACGTATATCCGTCTCCCGTTAATCTCATGCCTTCCCTGCTGTTTATTCAGTAACCCTTATATGACTGTGTTTTTCCACCTATATCTTGAAGTGATGCTTAGCATAGCTCCTGCCATTGCTCTTTGTGTTGTTCTCAGTTTATCCATCATGTTCTGTGCCAATGTCCTCCATGTTTTAAGACATGTGTCATTGATGCTAATACAGATTGGTTATAGTATTTTCTTCGCATCCTGATAGGTAGCACTCGCGTGCCAGCGTAAAATTACAATGTTCACCCATATTTCTCACAGCATTTGGTAAAATTCCCCCCAACTCCAGGCAACACGAAGCTTTACTCGCTTAGGTTTTCCACTACACTGAGCACGATAAAACTAACCGTTTTCACACTGGACAACATCCTTTATCTCTAAACGCATACAAACGCAGCCAAAATACCCAACTTTGACGTTATACTGCCGCATAACTGTGCTATGCTTCCAAAAATAATGTAAGGGGATGGGGATGCGCCCAGCCTAGCCCGCACTGCCCAATGACTCAGTAGAATCAATGTGTCAAAAAATTACGATAAATTAGTTTCGTATTCAAAAACAACAAGTGACATATGAAAGTATGAAACCCTCGCTGCTCCTATATAATTGGTGTGTGTGTGTGTGTGTGAACATAAAAATGGGCCCCGGTAAAAAGTACCAGCCTTACCGCCCTCTCGCCGGCCGTGATTGTACTCACTTCACATCCTGCTGTCAGACATCCCGTTACAGAACTGACCTTTGCAATGCCTAATTTCACCAATTCAAAATAGGGACTAATAGCAAAAGTATGAAATTTATCAAACTGCGATGTTATTGTATGAAAATATAAAAACTAAATACTACTTATATTTTAAAATAGTAGTATAATTTGTATTTTCCAATAATTTTAAATTTTTTAGTCATTATATTTATTAAGACAAGCTGACAGCACCTTTCATCTGTGAATGCCTCTGTGACATAATCAATACGTCAATCCTCGAAACAAGATCCCGCTAATATTCAAACAATGAGATGTGTCTCCAATACTCAAACAACAACCAGTCACTTCGTTTAACTAATTTCTATGTACGTACCTTTTACGGGAACATCTAGGTTCTAGAAGAAACTGCCTTACTGTTATGTTGGCTATTGTTAACAACAGTGTCGTTATAGATGCTCAAAATTATTTACTGTTTGTTAAATTTTTATTTCCATTTATAGTTGAATAAAAAGTTATCATTATTATCGGCTGGCACCTCGGTAACTGGAATCGTCCAATAAAATCACTTCTTTCAAATAGCGCGGTGGCGATCGATTGACAACGGAATGCGCCGTCCTCAGCAACGGTGTCCACGCCTCATTGTGGAAGATTATCACAACACTGGCGGTTGGTAAATTTTCCGGATAGACCACTGATTTGCATCTGTAGCCAAGAAAATGTTAAATGATAACAAAGCAAGGGGACTTACAGTGAAAAAATTAAATACGACATACTGTCCAATTCCCACATAGTTAGTTGCCTGATGAGTACATACAAGTATTTATTCTGACTATTGGCGAATATTCCCAGTATAACATAGTCGCTTCAAGAATAGCACTCAACAACAGCGTACTAAGAAGTAACGATGAACGGATGATCGACTATGTCTTTTGTACTGTATGACTAGTTCACTGCAATTCTGGATACATTCTATATTACATTCATGGTATAAAATGTGGTTGTCCTTATAATTTTGCAAAAGAATTCCCTCATAACTAGTAAAACTCTTAATTTTTACCAAAGTAATTCAGGCAGCATGAATTGAAATGTTAGAATCGACAAATCATCGGATTAAGGAGTTATGAAAAATAGTTTCACTTATTCTGAGGCGGATTTTGTCTTGGGACAAGAAGCTACATTACGAAGAAGACAAAGAATGCGAAAGACTATACAATAGCGTAGAAAGGAGCGCTAGTTCTAACATTTTTATCATC
>JAUYWV010070006.1:0-15728 GCA_032274565.1 Nematoplana nigrocapitula | reverse complement strand
CCCCCCCCCCCCCCCCCCCCCCCCCCCCCCCCCCCCCCCCCCCCCCCCCCCCCCCCCCAAAGCGTAGCTGTACATTACTACTTACCTCATATTTTACCTTGAACCGCTCCTTTCGGTCAACGATGCTATCTTCTGAACGGAAGATTTCTGCAAACTGTTCGTGTTCTGTGAGAAAGATGTCCAGAGATATCCGATTAATTTAATAATAATGAAAAAGCTAAATGTTATGATATACAGTATACTGTACAGTAATTACCATTCTGTCACCGAATTCCTCTTCAGAGGAGGAGTACTGGTCAGTTGAACTGGTTGGAGACTTTGGTGTAGACGTTACAGCGTCAATGCGGTAACTATGATCCCTTCGATCGTCTTCATTGGGTGAGCCAATAAGATCATTCATTGCATCGATGCTGAAACAAAACGATGAACCCCATTTTGATATCATTTTATAAAATGACAAATATAAATGATATAATATTAGGACAATATGTGTATAAGTTCAACTATAGGGTTAGTTTTTCTTAAGTATAACATTACTCTGAAAATATTGGTTGCATGGCATTTACCAATAGGTACTCTTCCTACATAAATAGATTTAATGAGTGAACTTTTGATATTCTAAAGATTGCTACTAGTTTTCTAAAGTTCATAAATAGAATTTTCTAAAACATTCAAAGTACAGTACATCTGCAGTAATTTAGAATATGTTAACATTAGCGTCCATATTTTTATCTATATAAAATTACAAATTTTACAACTAATTCAGATATATTTTACAGTAGTCCCAGATTTATAAGAATACCTTTGGGACCGGGCCATTCTATTGTACCTGTGTTAATCTGGACCTGGCGGTATTGGTCTTTATAAGCGGGCGAGTACTCTGTTTGACTTTTTAATCTACAGTATATATATAAAGTAGAGTTGTCTGTGTATGTGTGTCTGGGCATAATTTTTTAACGGTTGATCCTAGAGACAAACTAATGGCAGATTTGGAATCAACAGGATCCTACGGATGTGTTTTACTTGGTTATAAATAATTTAAAGTTTTTCATACATGAAAAAAATTCAAACTTTATTTTAAATATGAGATATTTAAAAAACATCGGTCTTTTTTACTAATAATAAATTTGAGAGTAGTCTACCTCGGAATTTACAGGTAAAATCTGTTACATTTCAATAGGTCACTTCTGCAGTGGTTTATTTATGACTACGCAGATTTTAAACCCGTTATCCCCCCTTGGGTTGACCTCGATTTGATCCAAAGAACGTATTTCTCATCATAATTATCCGCTCTGCTTTTTCCAGCTGAATCATAAGAATAAATTATTTACTTGAAAATTTGTTCGTTTCCTGATATTTTATTGTATCCCCCGAGCGAAGCCGGGTACCTCCGCTAGTTATTTAAATAACTTCAATTCTCCAAATATAAATAAACTTAATGTTTTAAGTTAAAATTTAACATTGAATAATAAATAGTTTAAAGTTCATTAGAATAAGTGTATTGCTAAGATATCGACACAAATAGCTTTACTAAAAATAATGTATATATACCTTATATTTTCACTTGATTCGCTGCTTTCAGTCAATGGTGCTGTCTTCTGAATTGAAGCTTCTTGCAAAGTATTCTTGTTCTGTAGGAATATAAATGTACATATATAGTATACTGTATAATGGCGCCACAGAGATAATCCAAATCAACAGTGATAATATATATTTATTAATGCTAACCCTTTCTTCAAACATCGTTCTCGCAACCCTTCTCTTTGCTCGGCATTCTTCCAATTCATCCATGACGTCATACAAAACGCGTCTATTATTAGCCAGTTCCTTCTCTAAATGGTCAATTTCATCGCTAGCTTTTTGAAAAGCCAGTTCCAGAATGGGCAACTGGAAGAAACAAGAACACAATGGAATTTAGTTTAAAAATATACTACCGCATAAGCATGCCGCGATTAACGTCTGCAACAGAATTACATAACTATGCCTTCGAAGGATATGCATATTTCGAATATGATAGAAGACTAGTGAAACCAAAGTTGCTGTGTCACGTTGGTCTGAAGTCCAAGTTCCTTCAGTTAGATGTCGTCTCCCTGAAGGTCAGACACAGCAATAGCTCGTTCACAGCTGAACTGTGGAGTCAAGACAAAGCAGGTTGGAGAGCGAACATTTCAGTACGTATCAGTTAAGGTTAGGCAACACTGGCGTCAGAGAGCCCAAACCTTAGCCACGGCAGTCAACACATTTTTCCGTTCAGCAAAAAAACATGTGCCACTACACACCTTTCCATCTCTCAAGCTTTTATTAAGAACTCTTGCCTCTCCCAGACGCACCTCTTTTTTTATCAATACTCCTTCACTTCAAAATCATCCTTCTCTCTGTTGCTAACTGAGCCCACAAAAACAGAAGGCGGAACTGTTGATGGATCCAGGACTAGAGAACCTTCCTCATATATTATACTCTATTCTGTCAGTTTTCAGGACAAAAAGATCCATACACCTTTCTCCAGACTGCATTTTTCATTGCCTTGAAAACTCACTCCACGATTTCAAATTCGAATTAATAAACGACGTTTTTGTCATTGCCTTCAAATCTCATTTTTTACTGCTCGCAGATCCCCTCAACTTGAAGTCCTTCCTGCAGCACTACAGACTAACTACCTCCGAAACCACCATTAGCGCTGTTTTTGTTTCGAATTCCCGGTAGAGGGGATACGTCAGTAACCCGATCTATCTAAGGAAACATGGGAAAATAGAGAAGATAGAAAGAGAGAGAAGACAGGAGGAAGAGTAGAGAGAAAAAGAGAGGAGAGAGAAAAGAGAGGAAGAAGGGAGAAAATAAAAAGAGAGGAAAGCGAGAGAGAAGACAGACGGGAGTGAGAATAGAGATAGAGGGAGAGGGAAGAAGAGACTGGGCAGAGTTAAACAATAGAAGAGAGCAACCCGGGCCACTCTCTCCAAAATCGGGAAGGTGGAGGACCCCAACTGCCAGATCTGTAGTGACCTGGGCGACGCGGAGCACGTCGTCACCACCTGCGCCAAAGGCACAGGCCTCAGGGAGAGGCTGTTCGGACCGAGGGCGCCCATGTCAGAGATGTTGGAACGACCGAACAATGTTATGCGATTGCTGAGCGGGGTGGATCTCTTGGAGACACCGCCGACATCCGCGCCAGTGAGTGCGGGAAGGGCGTGACCTGCAAGAAAAAGAAGAAAGAAAGAGAAAATATGTTGGCGTCCGTGGAAATGCAGCAGTATGCCTGCCGGAGCAAGACAACGTTGCCACGAGAAGGCGGCTGCATGGGGGCTGTATTCTGCTTGGACAGCCTCTTGCAATTACTTTTTTGTATGTGGCCCTGCCCTCTTCACAAATTCCTTAGACAGTTTCCTCGGTAGTAATGTTATTCGGGAGATTTACTTGAGAAGTATCGGCCTTTATAACCCTATGCAAGAACCGTGAACCGCCAAAGAACAATTAAAGAAGTATGTCATAAACATTAAAGTAAAATTACAAAATAATATTAGATTTTACTTACATCTTCCTCATTTTTTATTTGCACTTCTTGGTTATCGACTTCTCCAATGGTACCTTGCATGCCAACATTGCACATTGCACTTATAGTATATGTGTTGTCTGCCTGCATCTCTTCCCTATCTGTTTCGTCAGTGACCTTTTGTCTGTCAATAATGACAGTGGAGACCTAAAAAGAATTTAGGGTGAATAACTAAATATTCCAAAAAAATTTCATCTGATGCTACTATCCGACAGATTGGACTGACTGATCTACGTCAGAACAAATTTCTTCGATAAAATGCAAAGTGTGTTAGCGTGTTTGATTCACTGCGAATATTTCTGATCTTCGTAAGCAGGAGATTGGAGTCTGATCACATGTACCAATGAAAGAACTACACGACAAGCGTACACTGTGTTCGTCACTCTGAAACACAGACTCAGATTAGGATGGAGCAACTAATAATTCTCACCTTAGCATCCTCCTCATCTCTCGGATACTGCATTCTGTTCAGTTCTTCAGCAGCCCTCATCAAATTTTCATTTGCCGTTTGTGCGATCTTCTGACATTTCAAAAACGCGACCAGCTGCATCGTGCGAAAACGAAATATATGAATCAATCTAATGCAAAATCAGTATATCAAAATTGCCATTTGGAAACGAAGAGATTTCTGTTAGATTAATTTAATAACTAATACACAGTATACTACTCACAGTAGAATGTATGGACATGTCTATGATTATTGACTTAACTGTTATTACTAATCTCTAAGCAAACATAGATACAATATTATGTTGCATAACAGAATATACTGAGAGACTAAGTCAGATTAGTGACAACAAATATCATGCAAAGAGCTCTAAGTATCTAATAACTTAACCAAATGCGTGTATATTATTACTGACAAACATTCACGTTGCTTGCAATCAGAACAGTACGTTTGCATTTCGTGTTGTGACAGTGTGCAGACTGTTTGAATAACGGGTGCTAATGGACTGATCCATGCACCTACCAATATGAGTTATGTAAATCACGCTAAGCTGTGGTGCTATATTGGTGAGACCATTCGAGCGCGTTATGTCTTACGACATCATTTTATTATTACGAAACAGATATTTTTCCGGAAGCTGTTCGTTTGGATGCACACATATTGCTATGTACAGCTCTTCTACATGGTCTATACATGGGTATTGATTCTGACGTTTTATAGTGCTAAAGTAGCATAACTGGTTGCCAACAGAAATGAAACACTTCATTATCGATCCACCGGGGTCGGACTGCCACACCGCGATATAATTATATTGATTTTCTGTATATCTTCGACTAAATTCCATGAAAACTATATTTTCTACCGTTAAATTCACTCTCCGTACAATGTATGCATGTATGTAATTCTAAGAATTGTCGCTCTTTACCCTTTCATCAGATTGCTCTTCCCGCTTCGCCATCTCACGCTTCACGTTGGCCAATTCAGCTTCTGTGTCTGTCAACTCTCGTAGAACTTCTTTCTTGTCAAGCTGGAGATTAAACAGCTATAAGGAGACTGAGATAGGAGATGATGAAATATATGTTCATGCGTTTCAATACATTGGTGCTATTCTGCCAACTGCTCACCTTCTCCGCGTGGTATCTCTCGACACTTTGATATCTGACAGCGTTGGCATCCAATTCTTCTCGGGTCGCCAGTAGATCAGCTTGCAGCTTGGACACCTAAAACACATTAAAAAATCAAATTCTGTGATGAGCAGATTTCCCAAACTAGAACTATTTTAGGTGTTCGAGTTAACTGAACAGATATATGAGAATAACGCGAACATCTCCTGAAGGAATGTAAGTAATACAGTAGGATAGGCTACCCGTCAATATTCTATAAAGTGCAATTTTATAAAAAAAATGTGAATTACCTGATCCTGGTAATAATTCATATCAATGCTGTATCTGTCATCACTGGCCTTCAGCTCTTTTTGCGTTGCGACAAGATCAGTTTTCAACTTCGACATCTACAAAATACCAAATGCACCATTTATCCAACACCACTTCCAGTGCCCTATCCCAACAGAGGACATGGAACCAAAAGTAAAGAGCAGACCACATAGATGTTTATATTCAACAATAATACAGAGTTTCAACCGGCAAATACACTAAGGAAAGTAAACACTTCTTACTGTTTCATCTTGTTCTTCTTTCAATATCGCTATTTCGCGTTCTACAGTCAGCCGATAATCCAGGAAATTTATCTCATATCTCGCTAAGTTACCCTGAGCATTCTCCTTTTTCCTGTTGCAGGAGTTCCACCTATACAAAGACATGAAAAGCACTATAAATGTTGTGAAATATCCAGCTGCTCTATAATGAAATATTTTGTGTAACCCAAGCCAACTTTCTCTTTTTAAAATAGTCATTCATATAGATGTACTTTATACAACAATTATACAATAAACTACTTACATGTGCTTTTTTCAAAGCGATATTCTCCTGGCTTAGTCGATGAATCTGTTCAAAACAATCATTCATAACTTCCTCGGTTTGACCACGAAATTCATCAACTACGTTGACCAAAGTATGACAGGACTTGCTGGCTTCCTTCCGTGTACGAAATCTCAAGATCGTCTTCGAGTCCTTCACCAAACTGATCGGAAGGGAAGAAGTTACACGTGGGGGTTGCGGATTCGTTCCGGACTAAAACATATAGTTCATGAATTAACAGCTTAGGTTATAAAAAAATTGAATTTGAATATGGTTACTTCACTAGGCGAAACAAAGCGAAAAGGAAATACTTACATAAGTCAGAAAACCTTGTGCGGCAGATCTAATTGAGTAAGTTCGTGCGATTGATGGCAAGTTGAAACTGTCAAAACAAAACATAGCAAGGGTTGTAGTATGCGAAAATGTCCCATCATATACTGTAAGTGTTTGTAAAATATCTGTGAAAACTGTCCATCAAACAGTGGCTAGACTATACAAATGGTTACAGATTTGGAATGTGTAGAAACAACGAAAATGCAGATCAATGATGGAAATAAGACAGCAGGAATATAAAATAACCCACTGAAAAGTAACCATTTCAACTAATAATTATCAAACAGAAGCAACACTATATTATCATATACCTCCTATTTTCATTTGATCTGCTCCTTTCAGTCAATGGTGCTGTCTTATGAATAGAAGATTCCTGCAAAATGTTATTTTTCTGTAAAGACATAGGAAATACAATTTCTGATTTACAAAGATGTCATGAAATATCATATTATTTCAATAATAATGAGGAAACAAAATTGCCAGAACATATAATTACCATTCTGTCAACGAATTCCTCTTCTGAGGTCATGGGTGTAGACATAGCGAGAAGTTGGTAAATGCTATCCCTTCGAATCTCTTCTTTGGGTAAACCAATAAGATCATTGATTGGATCGATGCTGAAGCAAAAAGATAAATAATATTAGGTGAATGTATATGACTTCTTTGAAAACATTTATTATAAATCCATAACTTTCAGTATAATATCAGTTTATTAAGGATTCTGTTTCAGTATTATACTCGAAAAGATATTGTATGGTATTTATTTATTTATTTATTTATTTATTTATTTATTATATAGGTACTGTTCTGAAATAAGTAGACTTTCATGAGTAAACATTTGATGATTTTAAAATTGCTACATGTTTTTAAAAGTTTAAAATTCAACGTATGTATTATGAAAACTTCAAAATATATATTCGGAACGTAGAACTTAAATAATTTCAATTCTCAAAAAATAAGTAAAATATTATTTAAATATAAAATTAAATAAGACATAAAATTCTTACTTTTCCTTATGGTGAATGCTAAAAAGTAAAAAGAATAAAGTAATACTATATAAAATCATCATCATCATTATCAGCAGTCGGGCTGTATGAGACTATATAATTTTGGTATCTGGTAATCAATTTTTCTGTTGATGATACGACACTGGTCGCAAGACCTATACTGAAGTGTGGATGACCATTGGCTCGCAAGGAGCTCATCTGCCCTTAGACAAACCTTGATTCTAGTGATACTGGAGGTCTACAATATCCTCCGCACGTGGTGAGTCAGATGGATGAGCAGGTTTAGCGCCGACCACCCGACTATGCTGCAGATATAGTTACAGTGTTATCAGTAGCTGGGATATTTAAAGACTTTAAAATAGGCCATCTCGTCTTGTGTTCTTTAATCCTTGTCCTGCCATGAAGAACACACCCGGATCACTCGAACAGTAGAAAAATACATCACGAAGGTTAAAAGGAGTTGAGCCTTTAGTGTTAAACTAAGAGCCCACTTAGGTAGTTGTGTAGGCAATTGAAGTCTTGGTTTATGGGTTTGGTTATCGAGGTTAGACCAAGAATGGGGATGATAAAGAATTTGAAAAAGGTACATTGAAGAACAGTAAGCTTTGTGGATAAGAAATTATTGACACGCGATTAAATTAAATTTCGATTCACAAAAATTACAAAACACCATCAGGGTAATTTATTTCACTCAAAATGATATTTTGACCAAGAAGAAATTGTAAAGGCCCCGTGTAGAAGACAATTAATAAGATCAATTTCCAAGATTTAGGCCAAAAGATTGAAAGTTCATCATCAAATAAGTAGTTTAGCCATTATTTATCAGTGAGCTGAATAAAACATCTATCATGGAAATTGAAATTATTAAATAGAACTCAGAAAATCTATTTTACAGATACATTTACAGAAACGCCGGTTTCAAAATATTTTCAACTATAACGACACAGTATACGAAATGATTGCTTACCGAGTCAGACGCAGTGAGGTGAATGCTATGGCTCTACTTTGTAAGACAGTTTTGTATACCAGTGAGTCTATATTGACAGACCGAAAGAGGCGAAACGAGCTTAGCCAATCAGTCGCGCCCCTGTAGGTCACTATAAACTACCAATCAGGTCAATTCTGCAACAAACAGCTGACCTACTGTATGCACGCGGCAGATCATGCACTTATGAAGTACTGCGTGGTCATTAGTGATGTCAATTAATTATTCAAGCAAGAATTTCATAATTACAAGATTATGGACCAGATAGTGCCGGTGAAACGGCGTGTCGTAACTTCGGGGGAAGGGGGACTGGTAATTCTTTTCTAGTTTAAGTGATAAAACACACTCCGGTGATATAAAAACATATATTTCCTTTTTTGAAAAGGCAATTTAAAAGTAGCTGAACTAGGTCAACTGCTATTAACAAAATCAGCTCTACCCACTTCCGAAATATTCCCGCCCAAAAACTTGTTACTAATATTGCTTCACAAACTGATGAGTAGTTGATGGACAGTCATCGACGCGTCGAGCTCTCTTCCTTGACTCTCTTAAGGGGGAGGGGTGTGACTTAAGTGGTCTGCGAAAACTGCTTGGATCGGCCCGACTTGAACGGCGCTACCGCTCACGCTTGCCAAATTTCTGCCCAAAGGTTGTACGTGGTGAAGAGATTACGCCAGTATAAGGATCACCAAACAACACGGGTTAAGGGGGCTCCCGTCCTCCCTGTGTACATAAATAGACTGCACGAAATGGGAGCTTTGCAGGGCATGCGCTATGTGCGGCTCTTCCGGGAAAGTTTTGTGCCACTACACATCTTTCCCACGAACCTAATCTGGGTGAGCCAGTTACACCAGTTACACGTCCCATAGGGGAACGTTTCCGACCTGTGATGACAGACGTTTACGGACCATTTGGGACCTAGCCGGTGCGCCAGAACAAGAGGAAGAGCTCTCTTCCTTTGGCGTGGTAGAATTTATCCATCAGAGAGATTCATTGACTTCTCTATACACTGTTCTCCCACTGCTTCAAGGTTCAATAACGCGTTGTCGTTGCGATGCATTCACTTGTATATATTATAGTTATATAGATAACAGAAGATTTGGTTTCCCATTTGATAACAGAGTTTGCAGAGTCCTGCTTGATTCCTCGACTTCCGATAAAGTCAACAGGCAGAGATGCAAGCATAAACGAGTTAAAAAGATAATGCAAACTGCACATTTAGCAATATAAAAATGAATTTGCAGTTAATTTTAATTTCAATGGCGTGGCTCATTTTTAAAGTTATAGACATACACTGAAAATTAGTTTTATATACTGTATATACGTGTATATTCTATTTTGTAATGTATTATCGCATAATATGTCAATGTTTTAAATTTTGCAACCTGTTTTGAAGCAAGCAAATTTGAATTAAATTTCTCATAATTAAATAAACAAAAATTAAAATACAGCAGTCGTACTGTATTGTACGCAGCATAACTGGTTAAAATGTCACGGCAGATTATAAAATAAAATTCCTATGGCTACAAAACCGATTTTCACGCAGCATTTATTGTTATTATTATAAGTGTCATGCGACGTTTAGATTTTTAAATGTCACGTCAAAAAATGAAGGCTTGGCGACACGTGACACAATACGGATTTAGCGGTCCCGCGATAATTATAAATACATACATAAAGCGTGTTGTCAATTAAGCATCAACATAGCCATATATGGACATGAGAATTCTACACAGCCATATATGGACATGAAAATTTCACACAACCATATATAGACATGAGAATTACACTTATTTCATTTTTTTAAATTTTATTTTTCTGTGCTTAATAAATTATATTCTTATACTGTAGGTTAATTTGTGCAATGGTACCCGGCTCTTTAACTGCGATTCATTATTCTCTTACTCAGCAATAACATAAACCGAAATGTTAGTTCGAGTCACCTGTGCTTTTATACTTGTATGACTACTATTGGACAGTCCGAAAACGTTCTAGAAAGTTCTAAAAGTTTCTTCAAAGTTCTAGAAACTTCTGGAAAATGCTAGAAACTTCTGGACAATTCTAGCAGTTTAAGAATATTCTAGAAGACTACTCAGTATTGAATGCGAATCGAGAATTTTCTCGAAAACAGGCAAATTTCAAAATATCATTGTCCTGATCACAGAAGCAAAGCTTTTTGTGGAACAACAGCTATTTTTTATTGATTTTAGGCATAACGGGTTAGGAAAACACACTTTGTACCCAGAAACAAAATAAAAATAAAAATTTGTTACATAGTGTAATTTAACCAAAAGGAAAACCGAGATATTAACAAAGATGTATATTGGCGACTCGACCGGTATCAACTTTGAGTCTCTCACAAACCATTTTCACATCATTTTCTATGTGGTTTGCCGTAGTTTTTCATTTTATTAAATCCATGTTCTAAGTCAAATTACTTGTTTGTTTAGGAATAGCGCAATTTTGAAATCCTTACTAACTATCGTCAATGTGGATGGAGAGCTTCCCAAAATTAATTGTTTATGTGTGTGTGTGTTAGCAATCCCCTCCTAGACCATCAATGGGACAGAGTTGAAATTATGTGTACCTACGCTTTGAATTGCGTGGCAGGGCATGTACTATGTGTTTTTCTAAAATTTTCGTCTGTATGGGTGCCTTAGGTTCCGTTTTAAGGGTTCGACGAAGAATCAATCATTTTCAAATTATTGATTAATTTGTTAACTAGTGAATATACAAACAGACTTGGAAATTGATTTGCAATGAAATTATGAATTTGACATAGTGATTGTAATTCGCGATAAAATACCAAAGAAAATCACATTAGCTAATGGCACCCAGGCATGGGTTGCCAAGAGAATGAGAGTGCCCTACCCGTCATCAAACAAACACTATGGCAGCCACAGGTTCCTTTTGTTTTTTACGGTCGTTTTATACACTTTTACGACTACTAAATCTTTACGTCATTTTATACCTGTTATTGATACGCAATGTGTAATGTTTTCATGGAAATGGTGGCAGCTTTCGATTTGAACATTTATTGCATGTGATATTTATTTAGTTACGTTGGAACGTTTCATATATTTAAATAAAATAACGTTTATTAAGTGTTTACGTTTTAGGCTGTCATTTTTTATAAAGGACTCAGTTTCATTTTCAAATAATATTACACTACTTGTAGTAGCGCATGTAGTCTGAGTGAAAGATTTAATCTACACCAAATAGAAATTTGAGAAAAAATCTTTAAAAAAAATTGTTTTACGCCTCTTTGAATTTACCCGATTCTTGCTATCCCCTCTTGTATTTCAGATCCCCCTGGCCATTGTTCTGCTACTGGTCTACATGCTCCTGGGTGCCGCGATGTACTGCATGTGGGAGGATTGGGGGTACAAGGAGGCCTTCTATTTTGTCTTCGTCAGCGTCAGTACCATCGGATTCGGGGACTATGTGCCCCAACATCAGCGCTATTTCATCCTCGTCTCGATCTATATCTTTCTCGGACTCTCCCTCGTCTCCATGGTAATCATGGTCATCAAGGACTTCTTCGAAAAGAAGCTGACGGCTGCTGGCGACAAGTTGCATTCAATCGCCAGTACAATGCGGGAAGACAAGGACAATCACAGGCACCAAGCCGGCGAAGGAGGAGAAGAAGGTGGAGACGAAGAAGTAGTAGTAGTGCCGCCGAAAGCGAAGGTGGACAATGCCGATGAGGTGGTAATCTCTTCGACGGGACCTGTCGTTCAACAATAAAAAGTGTCAGTCCGAACATGAATTCCAGGGAATGTTGTGCTCATGTTGCAACCCTCGCTGTGTAGCTTGCCGATTAACACAGACTTTCATATATTTTCACTGCGCAGTATTTTCTTTATAACGATTTTTTATTACCTTTTCAAACACAACGACTAAAAAAGAGATTTCTTAATAAATCAAATTATAGTATGCTGGAAACACTTTTGCACATAATGTAGTTATAGTTAACTGTAAACTTTTCTTGCCGCACCTTCACTCTCCCATTGGCGATGATCAGGTCGTACGTTTGTGAGAATTATTTCTTCTGCTCACTATACAAAGAATTTATGCGTTTTTTATGAGAATTTCCAACAGAAAATCAAATCAGATTACTTGTCGTGCTAGATAGACCAAAAAAGACACATTCAAACATTTTCGACATAAACGCCTATATCAGACAATCTTGAATTCAAACTTCACCTACTTATAGGACAATAATCGCATCTACCTTTTACTAGTCAATTCGCAAGCCTTTCCATAACAAACGGTTCTTAGTGATAAGGAGAACAATGCAGGCCCGTCACGTGGGGAGGTGGATGGGGTGGACGTCCACCCCCTTTGTTTAAAAATAAAAAATAAGAAATAAATGCCCCTCCATCTTAAGCATAAAATTTGTTTTATGCCTGATTATGTATATATTACGTATTATCATTTACGCCCCTCTTGTGACTATCAACCTCCCTAAAAAATATCTAGTGACGGGCCTGCAATAAAACGACAAACATGCTTATATGTACTGTACATTTAAAGATTGCTTTCCAGTGCAGCGCAAAGCAACAATACCTCATCTTGCTTCTCAGTCATTTTAAAACTTTAGTAGATACTGTAATTTTTCAAAGGACCCCCTTTTGAAGTAGGGTCCCAAGCAGCATCGTTGAGAGCTGTTATCCGGCAGAGCTTCAGAGGGGCCCTTTTAGAAGAAACTCATAATACCTAAGAAAGTGGCCCTCTGTTGGAAGAGGCCCATAGTAGGAATTGCCCTATAGAGTAAATATTATTCATATATATACCTATATAATCAAGAGAGCCCATGCAAAACTCAGAAGGAGGGTCCCCTTGTGAGCTGGCTCTCTAATCCAAAAAGTGTTGCTATGTCACTGTGTCTTGTTTTGTCTATAGTAAACCTGAAAAAACATTGCAATGAACGTTACCTACCTGATACTTTGGTATTTGCATTCTCCCTAAATTTCATGATATTCCAATTCAGCAGTACGTTTCTTCCAAAGTCATTCTACGATGCCTGGCACACATGTATGCCTTCACATAAGTCCCGGTTTCGACTGGTCACATGTATTGAATAAACTTATTAAGAATTCACCAACTATTTGTGGACGCGAAGATAATTCCGGACTGGTGTCAGCGTAGATCGAGTCTCTCGGGCTTAACTATTAATTATTATACTTTCATTTCAAATCGATTATTTGAAGTTCGAGAAAAAAAATAATCGATATACACGTATATGTAACAAGGCAAGGGAGATCAGAAAGTGCAACAATAAGTGCGTACAGAATAAAGAAATTTTGCTAAGTTTCCCGGGGAGATTTATGGGAGCCCAGTCCGCGACTGGACACAAATGAAGTTTAGACAAATATGTTCTTTTAGTTCCCTATGAATTGTATAAAACCTTAGTTAATTTGAGGATTAAATATTGAACATTTAACACAAAAATAAACTTTGGGATATGTATTCTAAATGAAAGAACTGTCTCTCCTATTCGTATTTTATCAATAAGCGAGCCTTCGCTAATCAAATAACTTCAATAAATGTCGTTACACAAAAGATAATTTGACGCCTATAGAATAAATTTGATTTACATTAGTTTAATTTTTATTACCGTTGTCAAATAGTGATACATGTTAAGACGATGTTAATTAAGTATATACAAGTATATTAATTCTATAATTCCCAATAGAGTTCGACAAATAATTCAGAATGTTTTTTTTGTGTAATACTACAAATTGCAAGATTATATTTCTAACAATTATTAGCTACGAATTTGGTCACTACAAATCCGGTACTAATATACGTGTGCAGTATTTCTCTATATACTGTGCATTTATGATTGCAATATACTCAATCTTGTATGTACTCGTCGATTCGTATGAACTCCTGTACATTACATTCATCATCCATTTTGCCAATTATGTTAGGTGGATTTGTTGTCATACTTGTATTGTACAGTATATTAAAATGCTATTGTGTGTGCGTCTTTTCCCCGAGATGATCCATTTGTTTATTTTAATGCCACATATTTTCATATTTATCCAAATCATTTTGTTTGATTCTATATAGACAGTATATAGTAAAAATAAACAAATTTCCTGCGAGTATCACTTCTCTGTTGTCCTAGAAGAAATTCATCAGTGATATACATAAGCAGGCGCGTAGTCATATTTTCAAAGCGCAGTACGCCCGGCGTGCTGAAAGGGTGACGACATTAGTAGAAATATGAAAATTTAGTTTATATTGTAACTCTTCATTATAAAAATTAATTGTAACAAACAAATGATACTCAGACACTAAGTGTACAATACATTAAAATAGTTATAATTATCTATTTTTTATTGTTAATAAGTATTAATAGTAAAGAACAATAACTACTGATAGATAAATGAATAGAGTTTTATGTCGTTTAAACCAGACGAAGTCAATACTATTGAATAAATGTTATCTAAAAACACTTGTGAATAATATGATTACGATCGCAGGACTAGTCTTTGTTAACAAGCATGACTGCTAAGAAGTGAATATGGAGGAGGTCGCCATCTGAGGACCAACGACACCAGTAGCAGAATACATGGTTGTGGAAGTAGAGAAGGAAATGGAGATGCTATCAATAATAAGCGCTTAAAATGCACATGTTATCCTGTAAAAGGACTGAATGTATGGCAAAGTACTCCACATATAGGTTTAAAAACACTGCACTATTAACTCTAAAATATGTATAAAGGTACAGAGGAAAAACAATTTAAGGCATGAAACTAATAACAAAAAACAAGATGAAAAATATTTTAAAGAATGAAGTGGAGATGGTACCATTAATATAGACTTAAAATGTATATACTATAGTATAAAATGGCGAAATACTGAATGAATGCACTATTCACTTAAAATACTCATACATGTACATAGGAAGTACTCAAATCAATTGCTTTCTGTCAAAGAAGCAAAACGCTCAATAATCAGTCTGCATGGACGTAACTAGGATTTTTTTTCTGGTGAGGCAGAATATCGAAAGGGCGCTGTATCGATGACGTGGTGGATAAAGTTATATGACAAAATGATTGTTTAAAAAAGTGGTAATTTATTAGTTAATTACACTCACTATTCTCTGTGCAACATGGTCACCTTCTGCAAAACATTTCATAAAACAAAGTTCTATTAATAAACAATACAATCAAAGACTTCAGCTAAAGAGATGATTTGAAGCTCCTCTTGGATCTTGTGGGATCATACCTATTTAAAATACGACGGCAAACTATATCTAAATCTCCCACAAAGTCCCTGTGTACATGTAACACTGCTAAGCCATTCAATCTGTCCTGGAAGCATCTGTTACGAAGCCATGTGCACAGTCTGCGCAATGCGCTAAAAGATCTCTCACACGCTACACTTCCAACTGGCATTGTCAAAAATACTTTTAATA